>LBNU01024901.1:34141-77318 GCA_014162995.1 Artemisia annua | reverse complement strand
ATTATATCTACACATTATCAACCGAGAGATGTGAGTATCCAAACACTACATGAGAGGTGCTAGTATATTTTCTCTGTGCTTATTTTGAGTAAAGCGGAACGACTAATTCTTGTAATTACTTTTAAGTTCGCATTAAATGACCTCTAACTTGTTTTTCAATTGGGAATAAAAGCGCATTTGCTTGAGGACAAGCAAATCTCAAGTGTAAGGGTATTTGATGAGACGAAAAATGTTACGTTTTTAGGGGTCATTTTGAGTCCTAATTCGTATTTTATTGGTTCGGATTTCACCCAAAGTCGTTTCTTTTCTCATTTTAGGTACTTTTGAGGAGAAAATCACAAAAGAAGCATTTTTGGGCGTTTTCGGAGTGAAAAAGTGCGGAAAACAACAAAATCTCAAAAGACCTTAAAGATCACAGAAGGTGACGCCGTCACACTCTACAAAGTGACGACGTCAGGAGCAAGTGAAGACAATAATTGGAAAAAATACTCGTGACGACCCAGAGAGTTCGTAGTGCAAATTGTGACGCCGTCAACTTTGGCCGTCAGATCTGGAACAAGCAATTATGACCACGTCAAGGAAGGCCATCATGAAACCCTAATCGCCGAGGTGACGACGTCACCTATTGGGCTGACGCCGTCATCCCGCGTTTTCTATATATATAGAACGATTTTTCTTTATTTTATACGAATTTTAGAGAGGAACTTGGTGGAGCAAAACCCTAGCTCGTGTATCACAGACCTTAGAGGGTATTTTCACCCCTCTAACTTGCATGATTAATTAAAGATAAGTCTTAATTCAATCCATACAATATGTCTATGTGTTGTATGATTTATGCTTGTGCTTGTCTTTCCTTTAACATGCTAGGCTAGATTATCTTGTGTTTGCTTAGATCTAATGAAACCTAACTATTAATTATTATGTGATGTGTATGTTGTGATTGTGATTTTGGATGAATGTTTCATCTACGTTAGACTTAAGAAAACTGGCTAACCTCCTATACGGTAACAAGCTTGAACGTCTTAGGAAACGTGAATCGTATGTGCGTTAATCGATTTTAAGGTAGTATTTCATGCGTAGGTTGCTATCGGTGAGCTTATGATAGGATGCTTGACGTATCGTCATATAGTGAGGTAGGAGCTTATAGAATTAGGGAATTGAACGCACTCCCTACGACTTGTTAGGAATACACCCGTCATCCACGCAAACTCAACATACTAATTACATGGTAAAAGATAGTTAGGGAGTAATGAAATCTAAGTAAACACTACTCTCCCACCATTGTTTGTCTCAACGCTAAAAACTAAAAAATATAAGTAGCTTAAAGTAGATAATTTGGGTTAGTTGACTAGCAACTAATTCCGCCTTCTCCTCCAAAAACCGAGATTTTACTGCTTTCATAAAATATAAAAAAATACAAAAAGAATCTTCCTCCACCCTTAAACCTAGATTAGAGTAGCCTTTAGCCTAACGAACACTATTCCCTGCGAGAGAACGATCAATCCCCCGGTACTTGCCACTTCACTATACTACATCGGTCAGGTACACTGCCTGGTGGGGATTGCAAGCTTCTCGAGATCCCTCGAGAGGTAAAACGTAGTGCGTGTTGCAATCCACGCGCATCAGGAACGATACTACAAGGAGGAATTACCCTGATATGCCTCTTAGGCAAAACACTGAGACAACCAGTGCGCCAGGCCAACATGAAGTGGAAACCACCACAATACCTCCGTCCGTGGAATTACCGGCTGTAACCACTACGGTGGCTCCAAACAACGATGATCTCCACCGTAATCTCTTCACTACCCCTCACCATGCAACAGTCATTGTGGACAACACAGTGCCGAATGCGCCTGATAGGTGTAGGATATTTAACGCGGAGGACGATACCTCCGCTCTGGAGGAAAACCCCCAAGACACAATATTGAAAAATCTTGTATCCCAAAATTTTGAAACATTGAACATACTCCTACAAGAGGAAGGAAGAAGGAGGTTAAGAAATCGACTGGATTTCGATGGAACCTCCTCACCGCGCTATGAAGAGCGCGACAACAACAGGAAGCGCGCCAGCACTATAACTAGGCTTGACACGCCATCAAACTCACAATACTCGGATGAAAGAGTAGGCAATGAGAGGCGCACCAACGTCCACACCAGACTAGGTGCCCGCAAAGTATAAGACAGGTTGGGGCGACAACACTCACCAAGTGAAGGATCTTCCAGATCTAGAAGAATCCATGACAGACTAGGTGATAGAGTATCCCCCAACGAGAGTTTCTCAAGCTCAGAGGAAAAACGGCGCAAGCGTCGCAGAAGAGACAGTTCTCCTACAGACAACTCCTCGGACAACGAGGATAGCGATTGTAACGCCCCAACCCGATAAGGGTAGAAGCACTACATTACGGTGACATATCAAAGCATATACAGACATACAACATAAGTAATACAAAAGAATTCCAAATGTTACAAAGTAATAATTTGAAATACAAGGTTACAAATGAGAATAATAATGAATGCTAAGTCTGAAATGCCAAAGCTCCTACTAATCCAAAGCTATCGAAGTGTAGTCTTCTAAGTCCAAAATACTCTCCACTCCTAACCCAGCTTCCTACTAAAACCTGCCGCAGGAAAAGAAATGCGGCTGAGCTTAAAAAGCCCAGTGAACAGATATAACAACGAAGTAATAATGAAACAGAAATGAATACTAAATAAGGTTCAAAGGGAATAACAGAACGTAATCAAAGGCAAATATGAGATAGTGATGGAGGTAAGGTAAGGGTTAGTCATCAACCACGAGCCCAGAAACAGATATAATGCCTTCATAATAATGCCTTCATCATAATCATAATCATATCTCTTCATAATCATATAGAGGGGAGACCTCTCAGATAATCAGACAATAATGAAGGGGGTCCTCATATGGGNATAATGCCTTCATCATAATCATAATCATATCTCTTCATGATCATATAGAGGGGAGACCTCTCAGATAATCAGACAATAATGAGCGGTGTCCTCATATGGGTGGAGTAACTAGCTCCCAGAAATTTGTGAAGGACGTGTATTGCACACACAGCCACATTCACCAGACAAATCATATCATATCATATCAGAAACAGAAACAGAAACAGATCTAGGATTCATCCATACGCCCCCACCCATTCACATGCAGACCAATCAAAGGGACGTGGCAGAACATCACTCTACTGCCCTAGAGTCATGTCAGAGGTGCATCCCTGACACGGACATGGAACCCCCATGCCTAGTGAAATAAATTTGGCTCGGGTGTCAAACTAGAATAGGACAAACAGAATATCATAATGACGCAGATCATAGGTCATCATAATAATCAGATCAGAAATACATATCATAGGTTCATATCATAAGGTCCAAATCAGAAAGTCCAAATCAGAAGGTTCAGATAACAAAGGTTCATCACAGAAAAGGTTCAGAAAATAAAATGGGGTATCATAGCAATGGTATAGGGAACCCTAAACAAAGGAAAATATCAGAATAAAGGTAGCAAGGTTCATATCAATGGTTTAAGGTTTACAAGTGTGAAAGTTCTCATAAGGAAACAAATTTAGAGGTTTTTTTCATTTCATTTAAAAACATGATTTTCACAAAGGTATTTCTCTAAAATGTTTTTAGCGGGAGTTAATATCATGTTAAAAGAAATCATTTCCACACGTTTTGTCTCATATCATCCCGTTATATTTTCAAAGGTTTTCATACAAAACATCATATCAATGAACCAGAGACATCAGAAGAACCAAGATCAGAGATTAGAGTAGGGGTAGAGAAAACGGATCATGAGTCATGAGAAACCTTACTGAAAGGTCAGAATATCTGTACCTCAAACCGTAAATACAAAACGCATAAGAAGACATAAAGATCAGAAGTTACTCCTTCTTCAGCGAATCTACACGAATTAATAATCGAGTATTACTTAAAAAATCATTTTAATCAGATTACTCATTTTAGGTTACTTTCTATTTTTAGATACTTTCTGTTTTATTAACTTGCCATATTTAGTAAGTTTCCTAGAACAGTAACTTAATACTTTAAGGTTATAATTGACAATTATAAATATTTAAGGGTTAAAATAACAATTATAATAGTTTAGAGTTAATTTTGTCAAACTAGTAAAGTTTTAGGGTCTAAAATATAAATTATCAAAATTAAATATTAAAAGTCAAATAAAATTATTTTAAAGTTTATTTTAAATAAATTAATATTAACATAATAATTTTGGACCCCGTCATCATAATTTTATATAATTTAGTAACTTATCCGCGATATTAATATTTATGCCGCGACACACACCTTTACTTGTTGCTTTAATTTAAGTCGAACCAAAACCCCTTGTGACAAAAATATCAGTCGAACCCAAGACCCCTTTATGACTGAAAATAAGCCGAATTAGACACCTCTCTTGTTAATTTGTTCCCATGTGGACCCAGAAACAAAACCAGCATGCCTTTTCCTTTTTATTTACTCGCTTAGTATTTTATCTCAAAACAGTTTTAGGCCGAACAAAAGATAGGTCAAAACATCCATATACCATGAGTCGAACAACAGATAGAATAATTCATGTGATTACTTATTATTTCATGCAAGCCTCTTAATCGTAATACATGCATTACGCACCCACTAATCTCATGTATATCATATATATGTGAANTTAAACCGCAAATGAAACCACATCCGAAACACAAGAATAGGAAGTTACTCCTTCTTCAGCGAATCTACACGAATTGATGATTGTCTTTATTATTCATATGCTTATCAGATTACTCATTTTTAGGTTACTTTCTATTTTAGGCAGGTTTCCCAATTTAATAAGTTTTATAAATTAGGGTCACAATTGACAATTAATAAACTTAAAGTTTAATATGATCAATATAATAGTTTAGGATTTAATATGACAACTTAATAAAGTTTAGAATTATAAATGTAAATTGTCAAAAGTTAAGGTCCAAATATGTCAAATGGTTAACTATAGGATTTAAAATATAAATTAATTTTCATAATGATCGTTTTATGACTCTCTGTCCCTTCACAAATTATAAAATGTAACTACGACCTCATTCTTAAACCGTGACTACCATCGCACATTTAAAGACTTCACGATGCATGTACATGACATAACATTTTTTTTATCCACAATATGACATGTATAAACACACTAACTGTTACATGTTTATTATAAAAGAGATTCATTCGAAGGTCATTATACTCAATATGGAGACGTTAAAATATATTCAAGTTTACTTATGGGGATTCACTTAATTAAATCAGATAACCGAATTGTATCATTGGCAAAACACATATCTTTGTATCATGGTCTAAAATTTGGTCGTACATGATTTCGTAGGTTCTTTGAGTGATGTAATATGAATTCCTAGAAGTGAGATTTTAACTTTATAAGTTTGTTTGCTAAACGACAACTAACTAGAAACTAGTCTTATAATGTTATTATATATCATGTTTTTATTAATTAAGGCCCTTTAATTTCACAATCCATGCAAGCCATGCTTCTTCTTCATTAGCTACCTGCTATAGTTTTCTAGTTTTTCATCAAAATTCGTCACTTCATTTTAGATGCTAAAACTCATGTTCAAAATATTAATGTCAATAAGCTTCACTATATATCTTGTTATTTAATTTACATGTTCTAAAACCTTACACATGATCACTACGTTCGAGACTCGAGACATACCGATTCGTTGTTAATGGTGATTTCCTTTACACCATTTTAGTCACAAAAGTTATATTAGCATCATGCAAGATCATGCATATTCAAGGTATAAAGGTATAGTTTTCATTAACACGTAGTCTTCAAAATATATGTATATATATATTTTAAAAGCCTTTAACTAATGACCATTCATGGTGTTTTCTTATATGTATTATATTTGTATTTAATAAAGATGAATTATGAGTGATGTATCGAAGGTATACCTCGAGTCTGGTAAACGAGAACAGCCCAAAAGAAGACCGAAACCGGACTCGGAATCACACGCGAACATGAGTACAAGTAGAAACACCAATTCGAACCTTGACGACGGAAATCAATGAGCCACGATCTAACCTTGGCTAAACACCCTTCGTACCTTCTTCTTGGAATATAAAAGCTGCTGAGTTGTATGATGTTTCTATGGTTTTAATGTGACATGGAAAAGTGATATACGTTTCTTGGAAAATAGGCAAAGCGTGTATAATACTTGGAAAGCCGTGTTTTGAGATATGGAAAGTAGATATGCTTTAGGGCCAATATTTGGGGAATTAGTTATGTCAAGGCGTGATTTCAGGGACTATAATATCACAACCAAATGTGACAACGAGGTTGCTAGGAAATCGGTTTTATACACATAGAAACCAAAGAGGAAAATGTATAAAGTTTATGTGCTAGCATGCATGAGACGTTTTAGTTGTAGCTTAGGACTAGGAAATGTTTAGGTTAATTATTAACTTGGATTTAGGAATTATTATTATTGTGTATTTTCTTTTTAACTCAAACTATTAAATGCCATTTAATTATTAATCGTACTTAGGTTAGAGTTCAAAATGATGCAAAATTTATGGGCAAAAAAAAATGCAGGTTTTACAGCGATACTGGGCACTGGAAGTCCAGAGGGAGACATCGCAAGGAGGATGATGACATATCCCGTCCTTGGCGTCGACAAACAGTCGACGCATTCACAAAGCGCATAAGCAACTACTCTGACGATAAGAAGAGGGGCATGCCCCCCAATGTAAAAACATATGACGGAACGGGTGATCCGGATGATCACCTAAAAGTTTTTGAAGCAGCGGCTGGCATCGAAAGATGGCCACAACCTGTGTGGTGTCATATGTTCAACTCCTCTTGGTTGACCACCCTCCTCTCATCTATAGTCCACTGACCTTCAGGTTTAACTAAACCTTCAGCTGTTTTTGGGATATATGGACCTTCATTAACGAGCTTAATGTAATAAGGTTCCATCCCATTCAGGTAGCAAAGCATTCACTTTTTCCACTTGTTAAATTTACCAACTTCAAGTCGGGGAGCAGTAGCAGAGTAGCTTCCTCTCTTTTTATCGACTAGTTGGGGTAAATCATTATCAGCCATTTTGGGATCTTGATTTTAAAAACTTTGAGCACTCTGTGGTTTTAAGAAAGTTTTATAAACCAGAGGCTCTGATACCACTTGTTGGTCCCGTTTACCCGGTTAAGTTAACTATGAAATTAATCTAAACGTGTATAATGGTATAATGATGTAATGAAGTTCTTTGATAAAAACAAGATACAAGAATAAAACTTAAATCAAAACACAAGGTAATTTTCAACGTTTAATTCTTATTAGAAATGAATCAAAGAATTATACCCAAGTGTTTGCGGAATAAACACTTGGGATTGAAACGACAAGTATGGTGTGTTTCTCCTCACTAAACTTAAGCTATGCTTAAGTGACAACTAAGGTACAACCGAGCTATCTCGAGTACAAGTATGTTCTTTGGAGGATAAAAGGGTTTGTGAATGTCTAAGGATTAATTACACAAACTTAACCTTTTCGCTTCTTGATGATCCTATTTATACACAAGTATAATAGATACTATTGTCCAATGGATTAAAGACTTCATAAGATAAATCTTAGAAGATCTTGTTTACTGTTGAAAGTAATCCATATTAGGTTAGAAGACAGATAACCTTTTTAGGCATAGGTTGGATTGTAGCCAAATAAGGAAAGTTTGACTTATAAAGTGACAAAGCACTTTATTAGCATGGTTCAAACTTTCACTCCCAACCCCGCCTATTCTTCAGTCTTCAGGTAGCTTTCTTCAGTCTTCATAGTTGGTGAGGAGACTTGGGGATTCAGTGAGCTATTGTCAGCGCTCACTGAATCCATCATCTTCTTCTTTGGCTTAGATGCCATTCACTGAGAGTCCGCCTCACTGAATGGAAAACCTTT
This sequence comes from Artemisia annua, assembly GCA_014162995.1. NCBI lineage: Eukaryota > Viridiplantae > Streptophyta > Magnoliopsida > Asterales > Asteraceae > Artemisia > Artemisia annua. Next base: position 69,364 of record LBNU01024901.1, on the reverse strand, counting down.
CTTCGTTAGGTTTGTTCCAAGCATCCTGAAGATATCTCACTGAGTGACTGTTCACTCAGTGACTTGCTTACGTTTAAGGAAATCTAACACTTAGGTTATTTTATGTTCAAATCCTAGTTAAGGAAAGCTTGGGTAATTTCAGTGACCCGACATAATATAATCTTGAATAACAGTAAAGAATGTATTTGATGACTAATGCATCAATAAGTAAGCAATAACTCCAATTCAATTGAAAGTTTTCATGTACTTCTTTACAACTATTTCGGATTAAAAAAAGAGGTTTCACAATTTAAGATAATCATAGGTTTTGATGAAGTTCGTACCTTGATGGTCACCTCGCTTTTACTTGGTTGTCAAGTGTTTCCGTCATCGGCTGCAATCAGTACTAAGACTTAAACCTCACACAGTATATCTATGAAAGGCAATGGACAGTCTGCTCGGGGGTACATGACCTTGGTTGATAATGTAACCAATGCCAATTGCCAGCTTTAATCAGATAAGAGTTTCCGATTAAACTAAGCCTACCTTTTCTCATGCAGCCTCTTCCATAGAATGTGTTGTTATTATAATGGCTCGTCCTTGCTTTGCATTTTTAATAATGTCCCAAAAATGTCTTTGAGTTATCGGGTCCATACTGGTCGTCTGAAAGATATACTGAGTTAGACCAGATGGAGAATAGAAAAAAAAAATAGCTTTAAAAGATAACAAATCAAATAGTTCAAGCTGGTTTGCAAGTCACCCGAGGTGTAAAGTTAATGCATATATATATATATATATATATATATATATATATATATATATATATATATATATACATTAAAAAGTCAGTTCGGCGCGTGGTGTATGCTTATTCATACACCTTTTATTTACCAAATTAAGACCAAAACGATCAAAAACTAACCATAAATGCCAAAGATAGTGTGTTTTTGTGTTTGTGATCGTGCAGGTACGAATATCTCAGAAATTACATCAAAACCACAAAATCCCGACAAAAACGAGCACGAGAATGGAAAGTGTCAAAAGCCGAAGCAGGGGAAGTCAATTAGTCAAAGTCAAGCTCATAAAGTCAAAATCAACCTCAGAGAATCATTTCTTGCCAAGATTAGTCCTTGAAGTAAAGTTTGGTAAGAATTGGCAAATTTGGTCCCTCCACTTTCAAAAATTGTCACAAATGGTCCTTTGAAGATATTTTTGAAGAAAAAGACAAAAGGCCCTTCAATTATCAAAGATTGTCAAGATAAGCCCTTGGATCTCAAAATTGGAAAATTACAGAATTGGTCCCTGATGAGACGAAAAATGTTACGTTTTTAGGGGTCGGTTTGAGTCCTAACTCGTATGTTTTTGGTATGGATTTCACCCAAAGTCGTTTCTTTTATCATTTTAGGTACTTTTGGAGGGAAAATCTCAAAAGAAGCGTTTTTGGGCGTTTTTGGAGCGAAAAAGTGCGGAAAAGAACAAAAACTCAAAAGACCTTGAAGATTGCAGGAGTTGACGCCGTCCCCTTGTAATGGGTGACGCCGTCCGAAGTCAAGTGAAGTTCAGAGATGGAAAAAAGACCTGGACGGGCCAGAGAGTTTGCTTTACAAATTGGTGACGCCGTCAGCCAAGGCCGTCTGAAAACCCTAATCGCCGCGCTGACGCCGTCAGGACTTGGGTTGACGCCGTCAGCCCGCAAAAACTATATATATAGAACGTTTTTCTCACCCCAATGATGTATTATTTTGGATGGTAGGGTAAAAAGGTATTCAAAAAAAAAAAAACAAAAAATCGAAAAAAATCAAGAAAAATACAAAAAAAAAATTAGGAAAAATAGAAAAATAAATACGGACTACCATCCACGCCTGTCTTTTGTTTCTTAGTTAGTTTTTGTTTTGTTTTGGATAGTTTAAGATCGAGTCTAGTCTTGGCTTGGCAACGCCCTTGTATATGTAACTAACTAAGATGATTGACTAGCCACCAGTAAACTATCCCTTACCCAACCAAACCGTGTTTTTCCATATCCCTAAACCCCCCATTATAACCCTTTTGAGAAGCCCTCTTTGATAGTTATCCTAGGTGCTTACGCCTTAGTGGAGAAGGACTCGGTCTTTTCTCAAGCCTATGGTAATCTATTTACTATGACAGGTAGTGAGTGATATTATCCATTTCCTTTACATTATATCTACATATTATAAACCGAGAGATGTGAGTATCCAAACACTACATGAGAGGTGCTAGTATATTTTCCCCGTGCTTACTTTGATTAAAGTGGAACGACTAAGTCTTGTAATTACTTTTAAGTTCGCATTAAATGACCACTAACTTGTTTTTCTATTGGGAATAAAAGCGCATTTGCTTGAGGACAAGCAAATCTCAAGTGTAAGGGTATTTGATGAGACGAAAAATGTTACATTTTTAGGGGTCGGTTTGAGTCCTAACTCGTATGTTTTTGGTATGGATTTCACCTAAAGTCGTTTCTTTTATCATTTTAGGTACTTTTGGAGGGAAAATCTCAAAAGAAGCGTTTTCGGGCATTTTTGGAGCGAAAAAGTGCGGAAAAGAACAAAAACTCAAAAGACCTTGAAGATTGCAGGAGTTGACGCCGTCCCCTTGTAATGGGTGACGCCGTCCGAAGTCAAGTGAAGTTCAGAGATGGAAAAAAGACCTGGACGGGCCAGAGAGTTTGCTTTACAAATTGGTGACACCGTCAGCCAAGGCCGTCTGAAAACCCTAATCGCCGCGTTGACGCCGTCAGGACTTGGGTTGACGCCGTCAGCCCGCAAAAACTATATATATAGAACGTTTTTCTCTTATTATATATGAATTTTAGAGTGGAGAACTTGGGACCAAAACCCTAGTACGAGTTTTACAGACCTTGGAGGGTATCCAACCCCTTCCATCTTGCATGTTTAATTGAAGATAAATATTCTTTCATACGATATGTCTATGTATTGTGTGATATCTATGTTTGCTTGTCTTTCTTTCAATATGCTTGGCTAATTTCTCTTGTGTTTGCTTAGATCTAATGAAACCTAACTATTGATTATCATGTGATGTGTATGTTGTGATTGTTTTTGGGTGAATGTTCCATCTACGTTAGGCTAAAGAAAACTGGCTAATCTCCTATATGGTAACATGCTTGAACGTCTTTAGAAACGTGAATCATATGTGCGTTATTGATTTTAAGGTAGTATTTCATGCGTAGGTTGCTATCTATGAACTCATGGTTTGGATACTTGACGTATCGCTATTGAATGAGGTAGGAACTTATAGAGTTAGGGAATTGAACGCACTCCCTACGACCTATTAGGAATACACCCGTCATCCAAGCAAACTCAACATACTTGTCACATGGTAAAAGATAGTTAGGGAGTAATGAAGTCTAAGTAAACACTTCTCTCCACCACTGATTTTCGCAAAAATATAAAAACACAAAAATATAAGTAGAATAGAAGTAGATAAACTTGGGTTAGTTGACTAGCAACTAATTCCGCCCTATCCTCCAAAACCAGAGATTTTACTGCTTTCATAAAATATAAAAATACAAAAATAATCTTCCTCCACCCTTAGACCTAGATTAGAGTAGCCTCTAGCCTAACGAACACTATTCCCTGTGAGAGAACGATCAATCCCCCGGTACTTGCCACTTCACTATACTACATCGGTCAGGTACACTGCCTGGTGGGGATTGCAAGCCTCTTGAGATCCCTCGAGAGGTAAAACGTAGTGCGTGTTGCAATCCACGCGCATCAAGTTTTTGGCGCCGCTGCCGGGGAATAGTTATTGTTTAGGTTAAATTTTATTTTAAATTAGGTCTACTCACTAGACTCCTTTCTAGTGAGATTTTGTTTTATCTTTCTAGGATCCCCTTAGTCTATCTCATTCTTTGTGCCTTTGTTCGTAACACACCGTCATGAGTAATATTGATCGCTTGATCCCTGTTATTCGTGTCTTTCGCCGTAGGAATTTCCAGTTGCCCTACTTACCTCCTATTGGTGAAAACGAAAACCCACCAAACCTGTCACCCGACCACCACCTTAATAACCAATCCGATATGGACGAATCTGACCATGACACCGACCATGAAAATGGCCCTTTCTACTATTCGTCGGATTCCGATGAAGACCTAGGGGGTGGGGAAGTGGTAGATGACCCTGAAGGGGATGAGAGAGTCAACCCTTTAAGCTATGTTGACCCTAGGACTAAGATTGAGAAAAATAGTTTGTTTAACATGCAATTCCCTTGCAAAATTGGATATAGAAGCTTTGACGCGTACCTTAACTCCTCCCTACCAATGAACATCATTTCGCGGGCTGAATATAATAAAATTATGGTAAATGAGTTAGAGTACCAAGGAGATAATATTATTGCTAGGGGTAAGACTTTGCATGTGTTTGTGGGGAGCTTTACCTATCAAACAGACTTTATGGTTATGGAAGACCTAGGCGAGTTTATTGATAGTGACCTCACCCAAGTTGTATTTGGAAAGCCATTTAAAATACTAACTAACTTGGATGAAAAACTAGTGGAAGGGTTAGTTACCTTCTCGAATAAGGATGAGGACTTCGTTTATCAAATGCCCCGCGCACACCCTTGGTATAAAACATTTTCTATTGAGAAGTGTAATAGGTTTCCTCCCCGTAATATATTGAGTGAGAACGATATCAGAAAAGGACTTAAGTACCCCCATGAGAAAAATAATAGGTACTACCGTGGATGTTTAGAGCTTAATGATGACTATAAGAAGGATGAGGCAACCGTTAGATGGCTCACGCTTGGGTACGTGAGTATAAGCGACACTAGATGAGGCAAAGGCCTCGAGTCTAGCTACCAGACTCAATAATAAAGAAAAGCGCTTCTTGGGAGGCAACCCAAGCTTTGTGTCTTTGTGTGTCTTTGTGTGTCTTTGTGTGTTTGTTTGTGTCCATATGTAAATTATAATTCTTGTTATTGATTCATGCTTCAAAGTAAATTGTGAAAATGCTTTATCTTGTTTTTAATTTCATGTTAATCACATATAAAGGTCATTCGCATAAACTAAGTGTAAGAGACATCCAAATCGGTTAATATAGAACGAATGAACATGAATCATAACAAGGAATTTAGTTTACATATGAGTAGTTGTTAGAGTCAAATGCTTGTATCGAGTCATAATGGTTTTTTCTGCAGAATTCCCAGGAATTGAGACCAAGATTGCCAAGAAATTTTCCGGAAACTCAACTTAAACTTTCTGTCAGAACACTCTGACGGCGTCAGGAGTTAATACTTGACGGCGTCAGGTGTAAAATTCTGGAATTTATTTGTTGATTAATTTTTAACGGAACTTGTATGTTTGATGAAATCTATCTCTTCTATGAATTCCAGGAAATCTGTAGAAAAACCATTCCACAAGCATTATATCTTATTTGCTTTCTAGGTATACGTCTATATATATATGAATAATTCCACCGATTTTACGCAAGATTTCTGTAGTGTTTTCCATGCTAACAGGTTATTTAGGACAAGAAGATGATGCATATACTGGAAGGGAAGCTTTGAAAGTTCATCTTTTTGGAGGAGGATCTAACCGTGTTGCTTCACTTGCATAAAGAAACGAATCAGGGGAGTATCCTATTTCATTCTTTTACCTTTTATCTCTTCGCTTCTTATTTTAGAACATTGGGGACAATGTTCAACTTAATTGTAAGGGGGGTAAAAAGGGTAGATTAATGAAACCTCATCAATATTGNGTACACTACCTGGTGGGGATTGCAAGCCTCTTGAGATCCCTCGAGAGGTAAAACATAGTGCGTGTTGCAATCCACGCGCATCAGTCCCTAGAGTTTTCAGAATTACACATTGGGTCCTTGTGAATTAATAAAACCAAAGTCCTAAAACTACAAACCAAATCTGGCCCTTATATTTTAAATCCCATTTAAATCCCCAAGCCCAAAAACACTCAGCCCAATCTCCCTAAAAACCAATACCCGGCCTGCTACCCAATACCCAAGTCAAACCCACCATAAACCCGGTCAACAAAACCAAAAAAACATAAAAAATTAAAAACCCGCCACATTTACCCCCTTTTACCCTTTACCCAGAAACCATGAACCCTATATACTATTCACGCCCAGTAAATCCCAAATTGACAGCAATTAAGGGCATTATAGTACTATTACACTCGATTCTAGAAGACCCTGACATGGCAGGCCTGCCATGTCAGCAATCCGCGTGAAAATCAGAGCCTCATGATCGGGGGAATTTAATCCAAGGGCTGTGGATGAACGGATTGGTGACCACGTCTATCCAAGGACTGTTATGACTCCAAACAAACACAAATTGCACACGGATTGGTGACTAGGACTGCTAGAAGGATCCAAGCTCATCTCCTCAAGGCTATAAATACCCCCTCCCCTCACTAGTTTAGGTGTGCTTAATTTTGTATTGTTACTCTGTTAAATTACTCTGTAATGTTTTCTTTTTATCAATGAATGAAAGCTTAATTTTGTTTTAAGTAATTCTCTTTTATAATCTGTTTTTGTTTTTTTTTTTTTATTTTGAGCTTATTGTTTGAAAAAAACACTAATTTCATCTGTTGTTATCCAATCTTATTCAACTACTGTTCTTAGTTTATACAAAACAAAAAAAAAAAATAAAAAAAAAAAAAACAAAAAAAAAACATAAAATCCTTTGAAAAATAAAAAATATTTAGTAGTTTATCAAAACAAGCTTCAACAAGCTTTGATTTCTGTTTCATAAGTCTTATATTAGCTTAATATAGCTTTTGTGAGATTTATTTTGGTTTCTATTTTCATTCTCTAAAAAATCCAAAAACAGTCAACTATAGTCAACTGTGAGTAGGGGTGTCAGTAGAGTCGGGTTGACCCGACCCGAACCCGAACCCGAACCCGATAAGACTTATCGGGTCGGGTTATATCGGGTTAAAAAATATTGTCGGGTTATTTTGACCCGAACCCGATAACCCGATAATGTTATCGGGTCGGGTTCGGGTTAGAAAATTAATTTTATCGGGTTATCGAGTCAACCCGATAAGACCCGAAAATCAACTTATGCTACTGTGATAATCAAGTTATATGCTAGTGTGATGGTTGCTATAGAACTTTGCCTTTCTTTTATAAACATATTCGATTTAGGCTTTGCATTTTATAAGATATTTAACTTAGAATGGCTAGTAATGTTACTGTATTTCAACTGCAACATTACTTCGAATATGCTATTGTGCTCCCTGCCGTAGACAACATATTCCGATTAAAATATTTTACTCATACTGTAACATATTGTATACAACATATAGTAATCCCTACTATAATATATGTTAAATCACTTTTTAGGCATCAAAAATTAAATGTCAATGACAAGTGTTTAAGCTCAAATATTTTTTTGTCAAATTTTATAAGCCAACCCGATTAACCCGAATCACCCGACCCGACAACACCCGACCCGATATCAACCCGAACCCGATAACCCGACTCCTTATCGGGTCGGGTTGCGGGTTAGTTTTTTTCTAACCAAAACCCGACTCACCCGACCCGACAAGACCCGATAACCCGATAACCCGACCCGATAACACCCCTAACTGTGAGCTCAACTTGAATCAAAGGGTGTTTATGGTGAATCCAGTGGTGGTTAGTGGTGTTTATTGGTGTTGTTCAGAAGTTTTAGCCTATAAAAGTTAGGCTTCATAGGAGTATACCCTCATGTTTGAGGCATCAGTTGGATTCAGTGAGTAGATTTTTCTAATTTCATAAGAATTTCTGTGATTATAGTAGAAATAGAATTTACTTTTGATCTGCTGCTATTGATGTTTGATTTGAATGCTACTGAGTATTGTTTGATGTATTTGAATGCTTGTTAGATTGTTTTAGATACTTGTTTGGTGATATAAGGTTGTAACTGTGATGGATTAGTGTTTCTGAGATATTGATTATTGAATGTTTTTGCTGCATATTCATGATTGTTTTGATGTTCAATAGTGTTAAGGGACTGAATTGGATAATAGTTGTGGTGATTTGAAGCTTTAATACCGTAGTTGTAGTGATAAGTAGTAAGTTCAGGGGTGTTTGGTAGATTGTTTTGATGCTAGTACTAGTTGTTTTCTTTCTTGTTTTCTGCACCACTAGCCTTCCTTAGGATAATATAGGTAAGATTAGTCATAAAATTCAGTTGGTTATAGCTAAAAGTCAAAAATAATTTGAACCTCATCTAGTCTCTTAGCTGTTAGTTTAATCAGTAGCATAATCTCAAATATAGTTGCATAAGTTGATAAGTTAGCTTAAATTAGTTGCATAGTAGCTCTACACAACTTAATCAGTAAGAATTGTTGAATCAAAATTAGATTTAGTCAAAGTTCTTCAAAGATAAAAAGTCAAAAAGTGTTTAAGAACTCAAGTTGGACTGATTTTCCAAGGACTGCATAGGATTCATTAGTGAATCAAATTAGGTTTTGATTGTGGATTTGAGTTGTTGGTCAGGTGGTGTAAAAGTTTCAAAAAGTTGTTTTCTAATTGAAGCTTATTTGGTCACTTGTTCTTAAGCCCAAAGTTACTAGCTGACTGTGTTTCTTCCCCTGCATCACAGCTGTGGACCCAAGTTCATAAGCCCATAGCTTCTTATTTGCTTAAGCTTTTTGATTGGTTTTTGGGGCAAAAGTTAGTTGAGCTGGTAGACTTTAAGTTTCCACTCTTGCTTTTCAATTTTGAGCTTTTTCAGTTAGCTTATTTGTGGTTATCAGATTGTTCCAATCAGGACCTTTAACTGAATTTACTAGTTTTTTGCATTTAATTGAAATTGCTTGTGAATTTAATTCCAGTGAATCATTTTAGTGTTTTCAAGTTTGTTTGAGCTTATTTCACTGTCCTGTGCTAATTGGCTCACTTGTTTGCTTATTTGGCTTATTTGGTGCTAATTTCTAAACTGATTTGACTTACATTGCATAATCTGAGTTGCTTTTTGGTCAAAATTAAGTGTTTCTGAGCTTAACAGAGTCTAAAAGTAATTTTGTGAAAGTTTGACCAGAATTGGTCAAACTGCTTATTTTTAAGCACTTTCCAAAACTGCTTATTGGCTCTAATAAGCACTAAACTGCTTATTTTTCCAGATTTTCTTTTTCCAGTAGATTTAGAATATAATTTTAGATTTTCCATAGAAATTTCATAATTTTTAGATTTGATTTGCTATTTCTTTTTCATTTTTTCTTTATTTTCAAGTACTTTTAATTCAATTTAATTCACAAAAAGACAAAAAAAAAATAGTTTTCATTTTTATTTTTATTTTTAAAATTAGTTTTTAGTTAAGTTAGATTTTTAAAAATTAAATTTGTAGATTAAATCTTCTATTTTCTAATTAATTTTATTTTCTTTTATAAAACAAAAATACAAAAAGAGTTTTTAATTCTTAAATAAAAATAAAAAGCCAAAAATATTAATTTTCTTTTTCCTAAAATTTTCTTTTATAATTTTTAGCTTAGAAAAATTTCATTTGCATCCCTAGAGTTAGAATTGCATTAATTTCACGTTTTTAGTTGTAACATAACGTTAATTTTACGTTTATTAATTCGTGTTTACGTTTTTAGTTTACGTGTGCCTTTATTTGATCCCGATAACTTAGATTGCGTTTAGAATCCCTTTAATTAGTGTAATTCTCATCTTGTCATTTTATCTCATTCACTACACGTTTTCGTCTCGGAAATCGAATTTCCATTCACACCTTCACACGAAACAACCGGGGAATACGTATTTCTCGCGTATTTCTTGGATATTACTATAATATATATTGATTTTCGTGAATCAATTTTTGGCGCCGCTGCCGGGGAAGGTTGAAGTGAATTTTGGTTTTCGTTTTTAAAATCGTGTTTTGAAAACCTTCCTTTGTAAATATTTTATTATATAAAAAAAAAGAGAGAAAAAGGAATATTTGTCACCAAATATTCAACAAAAATACCAAAAATATAATAAATATCCTCGGTCTTCCGTTGAAGGAGGGCGGTTGTAAACCAAATAAGCTCGAACGCAAAAAGAGATCGTGAAATTAATCGGTATCCGATAACTTTAATTCTACAACCGACTAATCGAGGAATACGGAAGTCGTGACATTAAATTGCCGACTGAAAAGAGAACCATTCTTCTCTTCCGCCTCGTTGCGCGTAGATTAGAGGAAAAGATTTCGGTTGACGAATCGATCACAAAAAGATAAAAACAAAAGAAAAAGAAAAAAAATATTGTGATTTTAAGTTTTCTTTAATATAAAAAAACCCAAAAATATTTTGATTTCAATTTTTGTTCAAAAATTTTCAAAAACCAAAAAGATTTTCCTTTTCAAATTGATTTTTGATTTTCTTTTATATTTGTGATTTCATTGGTGTATGAACACCCGTTCTTCATCGGAAGAACTTTTATCACCGTTATCGAATCCCGAGAGGATTATTCGTCACACACACCGTGTTAATTTCCCAACCGTTGGTGAAATGAACAACGTTAACATCAATGAGGGCCCTCCGGTGGTGCCTCAACCTCCTCCCGATCTCCGAACGATGGAGGAGTTGTGTCAACCGACTATGTTCGGACGTGGTGGCCCGATTGCCCCCATCAATATCGAAACCGCAGATATTGGACTTAAACATCATATGATTCAACAAGTCCAGAATTTCTGCCAATTTCATGGTTTACCGGGTGACGATGCGAACAAACATCTTGATAAATTTTTGACAATCACTCAAAGTATGAAACAAAACGGGGTCACCGATGACGCCCTTCGTCTTTATCTCTTTCCATATTCATTGACGCATCACGCCACCACTTGGTTTGATCGACTTCCAAAGAATTCTATTCATACGTTCAATGAAATGGTTTCAAAATTCTTGGCTAAATATTTTCCACCGTCGATGGTGACGAAGCTAAGAAACGACATAAGCAATTTCCGACAACTTCCCGACGAATCTTTATTCGAGGCTTGGGAACGTTACAAGCTTTCAATTGATCGATGTCCGAATCACAACATGTTGCTCGTCACGATAATTGATACGTTTTATAATGGTTTAACTTTACGACATCGTGATACGATCAATGCTGCTGCGGGTGGTACTTTTATGAAAAGATGCCCCGAAGAGTGCTATGATCTTATCGAGAATATGACCGCCCATCACAACTATTGGGATTCCTTTGCCGAGAGGAGTGAGTCGACGAGATCTACCACGTCCTCCAATGCAGAAAGTGCGGCTCTTAACAAGAAGTTCGATGATGTTGTCCGTCTTTTGCAAACAAACCCGAGTCTTAACAACAATCGTCAAGTCAATGCGATTAGTCAAAGTTGTGAAACGTGTGGTGGTCCACATTCGTATTTTGAGTGCCCAGCCTCCGGTGGCTTTGCTCATGAGAACGTTTATGCTACAAATATGGGAGGTAACGGTTACCAACCACAAGGAGATCGGAATCTCCTTAGCTATCGTTCTACCAACTATCTTGGACCACCCGGTTTTAATAACCCAAGTCAAGTCAACAATGTGCAAAATCGTCCAAATCAATTCAATCAGAATCAAAATCGTGTTAACAATGGTTTTCAAAATCCGGGAAATTTTAATCAAGGACAAAATCGTGGAAATTTTCAGAATCAAGGAAATTATCAAGGCCCGAATCAAGGGAATTTTCAAAATGTAAATCATGGAAATCATGGGAATTTTCATAATCAAAATCAAGGTTTTCATCAAAACAACCGAGGACAAAATTTCAATAATCAAAATCAAGCTTTGAATCAAAATCAAACGTCCTCGGAGGAGTTTTTCAAGCAATTCATGAAGAATCAAGAGGAAATGAATAAATTGATGATTAGTCAAATGGCCGAATTAAAGAAGTCTTTAAATGATCGACCCTCGGGCTCGGGAACTCTTCCAAGCAACACGATCGCTAACCCGAGGGGCGATGCTAAGGCGATCACGACACGAAGTGGTGTTTCATACGATGGACCTACGGCTCCGACTACCTCGTCTTCTTCTTCTCCCCCTAAGGTGGTCGACCGTGAAACCGAGGCGACAACGGATACGGAACTTCCTACTGATAACGGAAGGACCGAAAACATCCAACCTCCGGTTGTCCAACCGTCTAAAGAAAAAGAACATGTTTCAAAAGGAAAGGAAAAAGTCGTTTTTGAACAAGATAACACCGTCAAGACCAAACTTCCTTATCCATCTCGTTTTACGATGAAAATCACCGCGAGAAAACTAACCACCAAATGGAAAAGTTCTATCAAATTTTTCAAGATCTTCGTTTTGATTTAAGTCTCGCGGATGCAATTGTTTTAATGCCAAAATTTGCGTCGATGATCAAAAACTTGTTGAATAATAAAGACAAATTGTTTGAAATGGCCAAAACACCTTTGAATGAAAACTGCTCCGCGGTTCTCCTCAAGAAGCTTCCCGAAAAGCTTGGAGATCCCGGCAAATTTTTGATTCCGTGTAATTTTCCGGGTATGGTTCAATGTTTCGCCTTGGCCGATCTTGGTGCGAGCATTAACCTTATGCCAAAGTCGATGTGGAAGAAATTGTCTCTTCCCGATCCTACTCCCACATGCATGACCCTCGAACTCGCCGACCGATCTACGTCTCATCCCATTGGGATCGCCGAGGATGTCATCGTTAATGTGGGAAAGTTTCATTTTCCCGCAGATTTTGTGATTGTAGATTTTGATCCCGATCCAAGGGTTCCTCTCATTCTCGGAAGAGGATTCCTAAGGACGGGTCGTGCTTTGATTGATGTTTATAATGCGGAAATTACTNCGAGGATGTCATCGTTAATGTGGGAAAGTTTCATTTTCCCGCAGATTTTGTGATTGTAGATTTTGATCCCGATCCAAGGGTTCCTCTCATTCTCGGAAGAGGATTCCTAAGGACGGGTCGTGCTTTGATTGATGTTTATAATGCGGAAATTACTTTGCGAAATGGTAACGAAGCCGTCACGTTTAACTTGGACCAAACGTCGAGATACTCCTCCACCGATGATTGCATGTCCGTTAACCGAATCTATGTTATTGATGAAGTTTCGGAGGAGTATTCTCAAGAACTTCTCGGTTTTTCTCATGATGTTTCGAGTGGCAATCCCGCTCCTTCTTCTCAACCAATTGTTGCCGACTCTTCCCCTTCCCTCACTCCGTTCGAGGGAAGTGATTTCACCTTGGAAGAGATCGAGGCTTGTCTTTCTAATGATTCAATTTCACCGGAAATTGATGATTCCGACTTTGATCCGGAGGGGGATATTCGTTTGCTTGAAAAATTATTGAATGAAGATCCTTCACTTTCTCCCCCTCCGATGGATTTTAAAATGGAAGAAGTTAAAGAAGTCAAAACGTCCAATCCTCCGGAGCTCGAGCTCAAGGATTTACCTCCTCATCTCGAATATGCTTTTCTTGAAGATACCGACAAGTTATCCCGCTCGTCATTCTTAAAAGACCTAAAATATGGGAGAAGGACCCGACTTTATTGATGTTCTTAAGAAGCATCAAGAGTGCTATTGCTTGGCAATTCCGACATTAAGGGCATAACCCTCGTTTTTGCACTCATAAGATCTTGCTCGAAATAATACAAGGCCTCCGTTCAAAACAACGGACGGGTTAACCCAAAAATTCATGAGGTTATTAAGAAGGAAGTTTCTCAAAACTCCTTGACGCCGGGAATGATTTCCCATTTCCGATTAGCCCATGGTTAGGCGGCCCATTGTGTTCCAAAGAAGGGTGGAATGACCGTAGTTTGCTAATGAAGATAACGACTTATTCCGACACGTCTGTCACCGGATGGAGAGTGTGTATCGGACTACCGCAAGCTTAACGATGCGACTCGTAAAGACCATTTCCCGTTCCTTTTATGGATCAAATGCTCGAACGTCTAGCGGGAAATGAAGTTCTATCTGTTTCTTGATGGATTTCCGGGTACTTTCAAATACCCATTGACCCGTTAGACCAAGAAAAACCACCTTCACTTGGCCTTATGGGACGTTTGTTTATCGACTATGCCCTTTGGCTTATGCAATTGCTCCGGGCACGTTCCAAAGGTGCATGATGGCCATTTTTCACGATATGATCGAGAAAACAATGAGACGTCTTTATGGACGACTTCTCGGTTTATGGAGACCGTTTACGTCTCCTTTTCCCATTTGGAGAAAATGCTTAAACGGTGTGAGACATTTGGATTCTCAATTTGGGGAAAAGTGCATTTCATGGTTAAAGAGGGCATAGTCCTTGGCCATAAGATCTCGAAAGCCGGGATTGAGGTTGATCGAGCTAAAGTCGATGTGATCGCTAAGCTACCTCATCCCACGACCGTCAAGGGAATCCGAAGTTTCCTCGGTCATGCCGGCTTTTACCGACGTTTTATTCAAGACTTTTCCAAGATAGCCCGACCTCTTACCCACCTTCCTGAAAAGGATGCCCCGTTCATCTTCTCAAATGAATGCGTTGAAGCATTTAATATCCTTAAGAAGAAATTAACGGAGGCTCCGGTATTAGTTGCCCCCGATTGGGACTTGCCTTTTGAACTTATGTGTGATGCTAGCGATTATGCTATCGGGGCAGTCTTGGGGCAACGAAAGAACAAATATTTTCAACCGATACACTATGCAAGTAAGACCATGAACAAAGCTCAATCTCACTATACGACTACGGAGAAAGAGATGTTAGCCGTCATTTATGCTTTTGAAAAGTTTTGACCTTACCTTCTTTTGCAAAAATGCATAGTGTATACGGATCATTTGGCCTTAAAATACTTAATGACCAAACAAGACGCCAAGTCTAGATTGATGCGGTGGGTTCTCCTTCTTCAAGAATTCAAAGTCGAAATTCGAGACAAGAAAGGAGCGGAGAACCTAGCCGCCGATCATTTATCCCGACTTGAAAATCCCCATCAAAGTGTTCTCGAGAAAAAGGAGATTAATGAATCGTTTCCTCTCGAGACACTTGGGAGTTTATCTCATGACTCAAGTACCCCATGGTTCGCCGACTTTGCGAATTACCATGCGGGGAATTTCGTTCGAAAAGGGATGTCGTCCCAACAGAAAAACAAGTTTTTCAAAGATGTTAAGCATTATTTCTGGGACGACCCCTACTTGTTTAAGATTTGTGCCGACCAAGTTATAAGGCGGTGTGTTTACGGCAAGGAAGCCGAAGACATTCTTAAGGCATGCCACAATGGACCCACGGGGGGACATCATGGTGCCAATTACACCGCTAAGAAAGTGTTCGATTCCGGCTTCTATTGGCCGACGATATACCGTGATGCACACGACTTGGTGAAGTCATGTGATTCATGCCAGCGTCAAGGAAAAATTTCTCAAAGAGATGAGATGCCGCAAAATGCGATTCAAGTTTGTGAAATCTTTGACGTCTTGGGTATTGATTTTATGGGTCCGTTCCCATATACTCGAGGGAACAAGTATATACTCGTGGCCGTCGATTACTTGTCGAAATGGGTCAAAGCAAAAGCGCTCCCCACCAATGACGTCCGAGTAGTTGTGAAATTTTTGAAGAGTCTCTTTTCCCGATTCGGAACTCCTCGTGCTATTATCAGTGATCGCGGTACTCATTTTCATAACGATCAATTTGCCAAAGTTATGCTCAAATATGGAGTAACCCATCGTCTTAGTACCGCGTATCATCCGCAAACGAGCGGTCAAGTTGAGGTTTCCAATCGTGGTTTGAAACGTATTTTAGAGAGGACCGTAGGAGAAAACCGTGCTTCATGGGCTGACAAGTTAGATGATGCATTATGGGCTTTCTGCACCGCTTACAAAACCCCCATCGGGTGTACCCCGTACAAGTTGGTGTATGGAAAGGCTTGTCACTTGCCCTTTGAATTAGAGCATAAGGCCTACTGGGCCTTGAAGCATGCTAATTTCGACCTCAAAACCGCGGGTGATCATCGAAAAGTTCAACTTAATGAGTTAACCGAGCTTCGTGATCAAGCCTATGAGAATTCTTTGATCTACAAAGAGAAAACCAAGAGGATTCATGATTCCAAAATCAAAGACCGCGTTTTCAACGTTGGTGATCAAGTCCTTCTTTACAATTCTCGATTGAAGATTTTCTCGGGCAAACTCAAAACCCGTTGGTCAGGACCATTCACCGTTACCCATGTTTTTCCTTATGGCACCATCGAGCTAGCTCAATCTAATGGTCCCAACTTTAAGGTGAACGGTCATCATCTCAAACACTATTTCGGAGGGGATATACCATCCATGGTTGTCCCAGATCTCCAAACTTTCCCCAAGGACAATTGAATTCGGGGATCGAGTCAAGCTACGTGACTCGGTAATCAAAAACAAAGCGCTTCGTGGGAGGCAACCCATGCTTATCCATCTATCTTTATATTTTCTAATAAAGTAACGTGAGGGGGGCGACCTCTTCCATTTCTCGTGTTTTCGTGGTTGTTTGTGATTGTCCAGGATTGTCCCGAATTATGATTACTCTCGTGCTCGTGGTTTTGTCATTCTCTCCACTCGAGTATCATTCTTCATTGCTTAAGGAAATCCACATTATATATCCTAATCTTATCGACTAACGTTTATCTATTTGGCATACTTAATAAACGGCCTTAGATTTTTGTTAGGATTACCCTTACCTTTGAAACATTGAGGACAATGTTCATCTTCAGTCTGGGGGGGGGGGGTGAATCTTCGATTCGATTTGACCTAGCAATTTCACCTTTGTCATTTATTCTTGAAACCCGTTTTCCCTAAAAAAAAAAAAATGAAAAAAAATGAAAAAATTGAAAAATTTAAAAGAAAAAATGAAGAAAATGTTGTGAAAAAGAAAAAAAAAGAAAAAAAAAAGAAAAATGAGAAAATTGTGCAAAAATATAATAAGTGTTTTGACACCGTAAACTGAAATTTGACCTAATGTAAGACTATGGATAAATGACATGAAATGAAAAAAAAGTCTATTACGTAATCCACTTATCTTAGAATTAGAGCTTAAAAGGTTGCTTATTGTAATAAAGATAATACAGAGTTGTGTTTGATCAAATGAGAAAATAAAATTAAAATAACAAGAACGAAAAATAATTATAACCACATATTATAAATGCATGTATAGAAAAAAAATACATCTTCTATGAATTTTTTCAATGTCTACAAATACTTCTCATCATTTTCATTTTACATTTTCTTTTCTCTGAATCTATCAGGAAATTGCAAAAAGGCCGGATTAAAACCATAAAAATAAATGGCCCAGCGTACCCCTTTTGTCATTTGCCTCATAATCACTTGGGCTTTACACAAGCCCACCTGACCAGAAGCCCAAACAACTTCTGGCCACCGGAGTATTCCTCCGACCACCACTTTTTCATCATCACCGGTAACTTACTTCATCTTTGTCATTCTCCATGCCTAGGCTTTAAAACGCTTAATTTTAACTCCACTTTTATGTTTCTGATTTATATAATTAATGTGACTAGAGGCTAATTGTAGAACTTGTTATTTATAAAAAAGAGCATCGAAAGATGATGATGTATGCTTTCATATTATTTAACAAGGTTTGAAAATTGCGAATTGGGTAGTCGGTGGTTGGCCCTCTTGTAGCTTATAATCGGTCTAGGCGGGATTAATCGGTGATTAATCAGATTGGCATTTTCTGCAAGTTTAGGATATTTTCGACGAGTTTTGGGCATTTGCGGCAAGGATTTTCTTAAAAAAACAACTTGTAATAGATATAAACATCGACTATAAGTGATTAAAACAAGTTTACGGCGAGTTTTGGCTATTTCTGGCAAGATTTGTAGGTTTTAAGCAAGTTTAACCACCGTTGACTGTCGTCGGCCACCGTTGACGATGGTTGAATGATCATACACATATAAATGAGAGTATACGTAGTGTAGTTATGTTATCAAGGATAATACACACAAAGGGTTGACTCTGCGCATCATGTCCTAGCTAAATTTAGCATTTCCTATGTTCAGTTGATCACTATTTTTTTCATTTTGCCGTTTTAATATGTCAAATTGTTGATGTGGTCAAATATGATGACATCTTGTTGTATGCTTGCATATATTGTTTATTACACCAACAAGTTGAGTATTTAAATCATTATCTCTAACAAATCTTTAATATTTTTTTTTGTTTAATTTTTATAACATGTGACCTAACATGCAAAGAGCTGACTTTGATGATATATGCCCATTCCAAGGAATTAAATAACTAGCATGTTTAAAATGAAGTAAAGAGAGATGGGACAACTGATGGATTTAAACATATTTTATATGCAATCATTGTTCAGCCATCTAGTTTAAGTATCATGTCCCAACCTCATCAGATAATATATACAGACAGACTGACCACACACACAAAATGAGGGTTGACTGTCAGCATATCGTTCACGTTTTGCAGTTGCCTTTGCTTGCAATGTTAGTTCGAGAAGTATAAACTGATGTTTACTTAAACACAGAGGGTTGACTTTGGGATCTCATGCCCACTGCTACACATGTTGAAATGTTCAACACCTTCTGTGCGTTTGGGTTAGTGGAACGATTAAGTAATTAGTTTAATAAAAAATTATACTAAAAAGATGTTAATCAAGGCTAGTGGTGTGATTAAAGTGTTCAAATAAAAAGGCATTCCTTTTTATCGAACTAATTAATCTATTGGTAGTTTAGTACACGTTTTGTAAATGGAAAATCACAGCTTTTGATGTATCATCAAGAGGGGTTTTACCGTTTTACAGTGGTCAAAGCGTTAAGGAAATCATGTGATCCAGATCCTTTATGGTTGTGTATTACATAACCATGACCGTACTATGTGAGTGTACATTCGTTCTTATACAATAGTTTACTACTATTAGATTCAAACCGATTAACCTCACGTATGTGGAATACTAGAATTAACCAAACATTAATATGCCAACAAGAAGTAGAGTGACATGTATGAAGTGTGAAACTGTGAATGACCCAATCTATAAAGAACAGACATGTTGTCATTAGAAGCTATATAAAAGTATTATCCATGTGAAGATTGTTAATCAAATTGATTCCCGTTTACTATGAATGAGACGATTTGAGGTCTCAAAGGTTCGATAAACAAAATAAAGACATTTAGCCAAAAGGAAAGTTCTTTAATGCACCTCAAAATGATTATTTTGAGAAAACATATTATTAAGATAAGTTTAATCATATTTCATATATCTTTATTTAAGAAAAGTGATAAATTAAAGGTTAATGGTGTCAGTAAGGTCATGAAATTTAATGTGATATCTTAGCGTATATAAGCCATTCCCTTAATTCAACCAATCACAGAAAATAAATCTTTCTCTGCCTTAAGTGTTCACTTCTCCAATTCTTAAAATCATTCAGTACGAGAGTTGTGAATCTTTCTGCATTAGAGAGATTACAAACACCAATTTTGGTGCTTCTTTTTCAACGATTCGATCTTTCTCATTATTATTTGATCAACTAACAATGGCATCTTTTCTGACTGAGTTCAAACATCTTGAAATTAAACTAGAAGAGATCAAATCAGCCACCAACAATTTCGATGAAAAAAATGTTATTGGACATGGTGGGTTTGGTAAGGTCTATGAAGGAAAATTGGCTTTCCCTCAACCCGAGGGGGAAATCCTGGTTGCTTTGAAGCGCCTTGATCGTAAATATGGGCAAGGAGACCCAGAGTTCTACAAAGAAATCAGGTTTCTTTCATGTTATAGGCATGAAAATCTGATCTCTCTCCTTGGGTTTTGCAACCAAGGCGGTGAGATGATCCTTGTCTATGAGCATGCATCTGGTGGAAGTCTTGATCGCATTTTAAATTCCGCTGCTCTCACTTGGCCGCAGCGTCTCAAAATATGCCTTGATGCTGCAAAGGGAATAAGTTTCCTTCACGATCCAAATGGAGCACATCAAAGAGCACTGCACTGTGATATTAAGAGTGCCAACATCCTACTCGATAAGAATATGAATGCGAAGGTTTCCGACTTTGGGCTATCAANTGCTGCACTGTGATATTAAGAGTGCCAACATCCTACTCGATAAGAATATGAATGCGAAGGTTTCTGACTTTGGGCTATCAAAGATGGGTCCTGCTAATCAGCAGTTTTCAGCTCTTATTACCAATGCTGCTGGTACCCCTGGGTACTGTGATCCACAGTTTATAGAGACGTACTGCCTAACAAAAGAGTCAGATGTGTACTCTTTTGGTGTAGTATTGTTTGAAGTATTATGTGGCAGACTTTGTGCTGAATTTAGCAACGGCCAGTTAAAGACTATTTTTGTGCCTATGTGGAAGAAGAGCTACGAAGAAAAGAAATTATATGATATCATCTTTAAAGATCTCAAGCAACAAATGAATCAGAAGTCTCTGGAAACATTTGCAGACATTGCATTTCAATGTTTGCAAAAATATCGTGAACAACGGCCAGCAATGTCTCTTGTTGTGCAAAAACTTAAGATTGCACTTGAATTTCAGGATCCTGTGAATACTTCTCTGACATACAAAGGATTCCTCGTTAATGGGGGCAAAATGGTAATTAGTTACATTACTGTGTTTTACTTATTAAAATTAGAATGGTAAACTGTGATTCATAATATGTTAGCCCTATTAATGGATATTTACATGCAAAAATGGGGTTTTTTCTTTGGAGTGTAAAAAAGGTCTGTAACATCCAATTAAATATCAGAGGAGTATCTAAACTATCCTTGTTAGTTGGAGCATTTTAATGTGATAGTTACTACAAATAGGTGTTTGACAAAATTAGTTATAGATAGCTAAAAAATTATGTTCAAAAGAAAGTGACATAAAATTTTGTTAGGCATGCAATTAGTATGAAAAGGAATTTGCTCATAATCTACAATCTCGTTTATTTTTCTTCTATAGGACAATGTTGATGCCCTTATTGAGTGTGTTATGAGAGGCACTGGATTCAGTCGAGGCAAACCTGTCGCAGCATTCACCATATATAAATGTCTTGTCCATTGGGAATCTTTTCAATCTGAAAGAACTAGTGTGTTTGATCGACTTATTCAGATGATTGGTTCAGCAATCGAGGTACTTCCTCAATATGATAAAAGCACTATAAACAATAGAAGTTAATTTTCAGATATTCTCATTTCCTTAATTTGTAACTTACAAATAAAATTTTTCTGTATTATTGCAATTGTAATGAAGTTCACCTCATTGCAGAATCATGAAGATAATAATGAACATATGGCATATTGGCTATCAAATACATCTGCTCTGCTGTTCTTAATAGATAGAAGACTAAAACCTGCGGGTGTGAGCTCAGTCCAAAAATCACCACCTCCAACTTCACTATTTGGAAGAATGGCAATGGTATTGATTCAAAAATTTTTTTTTTTGGGGTGCTAGTAATGATGTCAAAAGTGTCACCTCTATAATTGCTTCTCAACTTATACAATTATGGCTCTATAAGAAAAGCTTATATGGTCTTCTACTATTTTTAGGGATTTCTTTCGTCTTCTGTCAGTCTAGTCGCACCTGCAGCTGCACTTGAGGTAGTACGTCAAGATGAAGCCAAATACCCAGCTTTGCTTTTCAAGCAGCAACTAACAGCATACGTAGAGAAAATCTATGGCATTGTTCGTGACAACTTGAAAAAGGAGTTGGTATCATCACTAGCCTTATGTATTAAGGTAGTTGAACTTTGATTCATCCTCACCTATAATCTGGTTGTATTAATTAATGTAACCATACATTCAAATTATAGTCTTACTCGTGTTACCCATGACTCATGTATTCATCTTATGATTGTGAAATTAAGGCTCCACGAGCATCTAAGGGAGTGCTATATTCTCATTTTTCACACTGGCAAGCCATGGTCGATTGTCTCAACACTCTTCTCAACACTTTGAAAGAAAATTTTGTATGTCCATACTTAAACTATAGCTTTTTTTTTTTCAGCGAAAGCAAACTTTCTATTAATTGATATACATGCTTACATTTGATTCGAATCATCATGCACATTATTCGAACATTTAAGTTGCAATTGCTAATATTATATTTTATGTCTAATTTATCATATATACACATTTCAGGTGCCCCTGATGATTGTTCAGAAGATATTTAGTCAAGTTTTCTCATACATCAACGTGCAGCTCCTAAACAGGTAAGGTTACACAACTTTTGTTTTATCCGTATTATTTTTCTTGGCTTACTATCGTAATATTCTGAAGCAATTATATCTAATGTGCAGTCTTCTATTGCGGCGGGAGTGTTGTACCTTCAGCAATGGGGAATATGTGAAAGCTGGGTTAGCAGTGTTGGAGATGTGGTGTGGTCATGCAAAAGAAGAGGTAATGCAATAATCTGTCCTTTCCGATGTGTAAGTTTATGCTGATTGTATAGAATAATTTTTTGAGAAATTACAAGGAGTAGAATATTTTGTAGTATCAACACATTTACCTTGACAAATGATAAGAAAATGGAAAAAAAGTATCCGTAAATGAATATGAAGAAATTATTTTCAATAGTATTCTGACTCCTATTACAAAAAAGGAAAATGATAGGGAGACCTAAATGTATGCCTAATTTCATGCCTAAACTTATGTGGCATGATCCTGCTGGTTTGTGAAAAAGTAGGTCCCAGGATGATGCCACATAGATTTAGGCATCTCTACAAAAAATACCTCGGGAAGCATGTAATTCTTACATTCTACCACAATAGTTCATAAAATGGTAAACTTTTTTATGGCATTGATCCTGAAAAAGATTGTTATATTGCAGTATGCTGGCTCAGCGTGGGAAGAACTAAAGCATATCAGACAGGCGGTTGGCTTCTTGGTATGTATCTTCTGTAATAACAAATTTTTATTTTATTTGATTTCATATTTATTTATTTTCGGTTACAGTCTACCAATCTATCTCTACCTTATTCATCATTAAATTTGAACTTCAGGTTTTTCACGAGAAGGACAGGATATCATATGATGACATTACCAATGATCTATGCCCTGTAAGTCTCCCCCTCTCTCTCACACACACGTGTGCGCGTACACACAATCATAATGAAATCATAAGGATTAGATCGGGTTTCTTTATTATTGACGTTACACTATATTTATATTCAGGTTCTAAGCCTCTTGCAGTTGTATAGAATATGCACTCTTTATTGGGATGACAACTACAAAACGAAGAGTGTATCCCAAGAAGTAAGTGAAATCCTAATCTTTAGTAGAACCGTTTATAACCAAAATATTTCCTTTATATGGTCTATTAATTTCCCAACCTTGATGTTAACATTAACAGGTTATTTCGAGCATGAGAGTGCTGATGACTGAAGATGCCAACATCGCTGTCAGCTGTTCCTTTCTACTAGATGATAATTCCAGCAGGTATATGNTCAGTGACCCAACATTGAATGTTTTAGCTAAAAGGAAACGGGTCACACACTCACACGGGTCAACGATTTAAAAGTTGTCGAAAGTATAACCAAGTGTTTGACTTTACAACATCTTAAGTTGCATGTGGATCTTATTCCTATAAAGGATGTGCAATCATATTAAAAAAAAACTAGTTATTACTAAAAATGATAAATGAAAAAGAAGTTGGTGAATCAACTGACCTGACCCATTTTGACCCATTCTAAAGGTTCACAAATTTGTTCAGAGACCATTTTAGCCTATACAACCTGTAAATGGATAAGGGATCATATTTTAGCATCCTTGATGGTCATTTCCTACTTAGAAAGGGAAAGACGGCGGGTCGGTGTGTTAGATAATGGGTCATAACGGGTTTGGGTTTGATTTCATTATCAGTACAAGTTAAAGTGAGCCAGGCCAGCTTTAAACAATATGCAGTAAAAAATACTAAAATAGACTTTGGGTCATTTGGCTTGATTGCCTATTCTAGTTTTTTTAACCCTTTGAGATAAAACAGTAAACGCTACTCATACTGATCCATTCAGATGTAAATGGTTCAAAATTGTCACCTCCAATCCTGATTATCCACTGCAAATGCAATTGCACCAACACCATAAGATTAATTACTCATTATCCACTGCAAATGCAATTGCACCAACACCATAATGAGTAATTAATCTGAGTTTTCATATGCAGCATACCTTTCTCTGTTGATGACCTCTCTACTTCCCTTCAAGTAAAAGATTTTGCAGACGTGAAACCAGCTGTAGAACTTGCCGAGAATCCCGCCTTTCTCTTTTTACTATAAAGGCAATCATACAAAAGAAATTTCTTACAATCATACAAAGGTATAGCATAAGTCTCGTTCTGAAAGAAAAAAAATACATACATTCTTTATTTCTTTATTTATTCTTTTGATGTATTTTCTTGGTTAATCCCTGCCCAAACTGTAAACTTGTAATGTTATCTGTAAAGTTTCCTTCATACATGGGGTAACAGGGACTCTTTTTGATTGTATAACGTATAGTAATATTTTTACTCATTTCGCCTTCAGATTGTTTTTAAAAACTGCAGTGTCGATACTTTAGGTCCTCTACCAAGTACATGAGTGTATTATCTTTTATTAAAGCAGTGTCAAACTCCTTTTTTTTTTTTTTTTTTTTTTTTTTTTTCTTTCTTCTTCTTCGGTTAAAAAGTAGCAATGGTTGTTATTTATATTTCTATTATCTTGTAACATTTAATATTCCCACCGACCCGGGTGGATTGTGGAAGGGCATAGCAAAGCACATCAAATTTTTTTTTTACCTGGGTTCCGACTCGACATCGCGAGCCGACCAGAATCCCAAGAGCGGGACTACCCTTTTTGTATAGCTCGGAGTCAAGTGCATGTGAACTCGCTAGCCACAAGGATTAATTTTCTCCGCTGCTGCCATTTGAACCCTTACCCTCATTTTTGGAAGACTCGGTACTTTTACTCGCGGTTACCGCTCTGTATTCGTTAAAATGTTTTATCATTTCCTTGTTACACACATACATCTTTAGATTTAATCAGGAATCTTTTCTGGAATCGAAGTGGTAGGCTACAAAGGATATTTAATATATATTTTTTTGTCACACAAACATTTCTCGGATTTAACCTAAAGATTGTGTCTGCAATCGCAAGTGTTTTTTACACAAACATTCTATAGATTTAACCTAGGGATTGTTTCTGTAATGGCAAGTAATGAGATTTTTTTTCTTCCTGTTGTTGTTGTTGGAGTTGGAGTAGTGCTATTTAGATCTAAAAGGCTAAAACACATGCCTAAGTACATGCTTAATGCATAAATCACTTGTACAAGTATATCATGTACTTTCTCTCTCTAAATTCTCACAGTTTATTTTTTCAAATCAATCAATCAAATCATTAGGTACATAAGTAAGCATGATTATTAGACACAATAACCATTTTTTCCTTCTTCTTTTACAAGTTTAAGGATTTTTTTTGAGATAATCATTTAGAAACGTATCTAAGTTGCCACGTTTCCCATTTTGATGTAGGGAATAAAAATTTTTGGAACTTAATTCTCGAACTTTTGAATTTCGTCACTTTAGTGTATTTTGCTCACATACAATGCCCACTTTACCCTTATATTTTTTAACCACTATATTGATAGCGGAGGGTAACATGGTCATTTTACATGAGAAAATTACACCAAAGTAACGCAATTCAAAAGTGTGAGGATTACTGGCAAATTTTTTTAAAGCATCAAGTTAGATCCAATTACAAATGATTACCCTTTTTATTTTTGCAACACACGTAAACCGGAGGGACATTTATGTAATTTTTTGTTACACCAATAGTCCCTAGATTTAACTCAAGAACTGTTTATGTAATCGAGGGAAAATGGTATGGAACTATGGATTTACTTGAAACAAAGGTCCATCGTTCCGTACCTAATAGCTTGTAAACTGAAATTTGAACTAATTTTTTTTGAAAGGCAACATATATAAACACACCAACCAAAAACCAAAATACAAAAGAAGGCATCCCACCTCCCCAACAAGACATTTAGGGAGGATGAGACCAAAAAAAATAAAAAGCACCACAAATGACGGCAAAATAGAAAATGCTATAAACCCAAAACATGGACCAAACTACCTCATGACCCAACAGAATCAAACCAAAACCCCTTTCCTATGACCCACTAGCCATACAAAACGCAAAACCAAGAAGGAGATAGACCCTAAACTGCACCAGCAAATGCTACTAGAGTTGCTGAACTGCAGACCATAACCGAAACTTGAGTGCCTCCTATAACCATTATTGCCAATATCTGACCTACAAGTTATGAAAAATAAAATTTGCAAGCCTTGATTGGGTCCGAACACCATTCTATCCACGATGAAATAATTTCCTTTGCTCTATTAGAAATCCAATGAAATGATAGAACTTATACCTCATCACAAATTGTCAACATATTAGAAGCTCTATTTTCAAAAACTCTCTTATTTCTAGCGTTCCAAATCATATATAACATCACCCAACAAACCCTTGCCAAACCGTTCTTTGTTTTTTATGAAAGTTTGGCAAGCCTTTGTGTTCAATAATATCTTGAAGCGACCCAATATTATAAGTACCCATATTCCACCACTTAAAGAGTTTACCCCAAGCCTCTATCACCCGAGAGCACCCTAAGAAGCAATGATCCACCGTTCCAATATCATTTCCACAATGTGGACAAAGAGTTGAGTTAAGATCAATACCAAGATGTTCGAGCCAAGTGTAAACCGGTACTCTTCTTTGTTGTAGACGCCAAATAAAAATACATACTTTTCTTGGGATGATCTTGCACCATTTTGTCTCTTGAGCACCATTGATAGGATTTAGGATCTTGTCATCTACCATTTCTCTATAAGACTATGGATAAATGACATGAAATGAAAAAAAGTCTATTAGGCAATCCACTTACCTTAGAATTAGAACTTCAAAAGGTTGCTTATTGTAATAAAGATAGTACAGAGTTGTGTTCAGATCAAATGAGAAAATAAAATTAAAATAACAAGAAAGAGAAATAATTATAACCACAAATTATAAATGCATTTATAAAAAACAAATGCATCTTCTATGATTTTTTTCAATGTCTACAAATACTTCTCATCATTTTTATTTTACATTTTCTTTTCTCTGAATCTATTAGGAAATTGCAAAAAGGACCGATTACTAGGGGTGTTCATGGTTCGGGTAATAAACCGAATAAACCGAAAACCAAACTGAACCGAACCAAAAAAAAAACTGAACCTATAACCGATTTTTCAAAACCGAACCGAACTGAATTAAAAATTCGATTTTCAGTTTGGATATGGGTTTGGCTATCTGAACCGAAAACCGAACCGAAGACCGAATTTATAAATATATATATATATATATATATATATATATATATATATATATNAGTACAAAATTCGGTTTTCGGTTTTGACCCATAACCGAACCGAACTTTGGTTCGGTTCTCGGTTCGGTTCGGTCATAGATACTTTCGGTTTGGTTTGGTTTTCGGTTATGACCCAAATTTTTTTTAACCGAATAACACGAACCGAATAAACCAATTAACCGAGAACCGAACCGATGAAACCCCTAATTAAAACCATAAAAAAATGGCCCAACAAACCCCATTTGTGATTTGTAATGTCTCATAATCACTTGGACTTTACAGAAGCCCACCTGACCACAAGCCCCAACAACTTCCGGCCACCGGAATATTCCTCCGACCACCACTTACTTTATCATCACCGGTAACTTACTTATCTTTAATTCTTTATCATTATCCATTTCCAGGCTTTAAAACGCTTAATTTTAACTTCACTTGTTATGTTTCTGATTTATATAATTAACTAGCTTATAGACCCGTGGAATCCACGGGGATTTTAGAGGGTTTTGATTTAAAAAATTAAGTACATGAATAAAGTAAGAAATAACAACAAACGTAAACGCTATAAAATTTTCTTGTAACGGAATAATAAGATATGAGTGACTGATAATATAAAATACAATGCTTGTAAATATCTATGTAATGAATGTTCATTGCCTCCTGATCTCCAATATGTTTGTCTTTAGAAGCAAATGTATGTAGTGACCATTCTAACACTTCAACAAAAGGTCCATTACGTGAACACCTAATAAGTTAAAAAAAATTTAAGTAAAAGAAGTTTAGGATTTATAATAAGTGTAAATAAGAAAAATGCAACAAAATATGTAATATGTATAATGTATATACCTATTGTCCGTTTGATCATAGACTTTGAAGAACTTCTTTATATACCACACTTATAGTAGTTTTTGATAGGTTACCATTCACATATGAAACAACAACTTTCGAACCTTTTTTGCTTTTGACATGTAAAAGAGCCACATGTATTTGTCCATGTGTGAAAACAGAACGTGGCAGATAAAATCCAACTTTTGAAAGCGATTGTCCTTGGCTCTTGTTTATTGTCATTGCGAATGACACCGAAATTGGATATTGTTTCCTCACGGTCTTTAGAGGTAAACGTTTATCAAATTGAGTAATTCTCAATCTTGGTGGCATAAAACATGTCATATATTTTGTACATACCTCTTGAACGTTGATCATAGACCTTAAAAACCTCTTTGTAGTAGTTTTTGATAGATTACTATCCACATCAGAAACAAAAACCTTCAAACATTTTTTGCTTTTGACACGTGAAAGAATCATGTATAGTTGTCCATGTGTGAAAACAGGACTTGGCGAATACAAACCACTTTTTAAGTGATTGTCTTTGGCTCTTGATTGTCATGGCAAATGACACTAACACGCGATATTATTTCCTCACGATCTTTAGAGGTAACCAAAATTTGTTTGCACATTAGATCAAGCATCCAATAAAGTAATAATCATTAATTCATAGCTTCGACTCTGAAAAATCCCCTTACTTGATAGTTGAGACCATCTGTCGTAAACAATCATAGACATGTACGAAACTACATGCAAATGCTATCAAACACCCCGGTATATTGAGAGATATTAAAAAGACAAAAGATTTAATGAGGCACAAATACATTTAATACTGTAGTTTAATAGATCTAGTTAAAAAGTTTGTAATCTTCACAAAAAATACTTATATTCACCTTCACTGCTTCACATGAACAAACATAGTCAACGAACATTTCTTCGCCTGAATATCTCTTTTGTGTTGCTTACTTTTAGCCAACTTCAATGAACCCCGTTTAAGGAGCATCACCTTTTATGAGGTTAGCATACACTGATACATACAAAAAATATGAAACATATGAAAATATACACCTTATTACAACAATAAAACACAAGTTACCTCAAAAAAAAGTATTTCATCAATTTACTATCCAAAAGTAGGGACAACAAACCATCAATTTCACTCTTGTGAAACACAGCTATTTCAGAACCCTCGACTAATGCTTCCCTCAAAGGGCGATATTGCACACAATATTTATTATTATTTTTTGAAATATGTGTAAATACCCATACAACTTATTCTTGTAAACACTAAAAAAAATGTCACAATTGTTTTACAAATGTAAGCCCGTTAGGTACCCATACAACTTATGTTGGAGCACACAACATGTGGGACCTTAAAAGTTTCAAAAACACGTCTCTTAAGTCTGAAATACTATGACTTGACCGCGATCTCGTTAGTCATGTTTTATGCAAATGGCATTCCCATAAAAGATGATCTTTTTAGAATTTATTGTCACTAAAGATACATAGACAATATTTAGGGATAATAAGAGCTCAATTACTCACATACAGTTTAAGAATTACCCCCAGGTTTTAGAAAAACGAATGCATCAAGAAATTAAGCGTGTGGGTAAATTAAAAAAAAAAAACAAAGGTAAAGATTTTGTATTTGATGAAATAATATGTAATAAGTGAATGATACAATAAAAATATGGATGTAACTATTAATCTAATAAACGTTCATGCACGCGGGTTACAATCTTCATTGTCTCGAAAAGCAAATGTATGTAGCGAGTGATAAAGAAGTGATAAGCCAATGCATTAGAAACAACAACCTTCAAACATTTTTTGAACACAAAGCTTATAAAACCCGTGGAATCATAGGGTTTTAAAGAAATTATGTATCAAGAAATAAAGTGACGTGCATTTATCGCCTTATCTAACTGATAGACACGGACGGACCCAAGATTTTTAAGCGGGTGTTGCACAAAATTATTTTTATGACCATGAGTACTAAAGTTGCCTGAAGAATTTACTAGGTAAAATTGGGTGTTGCACGAGCCCAGAAAAGACATATTTTATAAAAAAATTACACTTTGTGACCTAAAATTGGGTGTGGCCCGTGCCACACCCGGCTCCCATGTGGGTCCGTCCATGCTGATAGATAGTCTTTAAAACGCAAGATATGTTGTCAACGTCAAACACTCGGGTAGTCAATGAAAAGTAAAAAAAATAAAAAATAAAATGCACAGCTATATACATGGGACTAAGCGTGAGAGTAGTTTTGTTAAATGACATAAGTTTTGAGATTTCGCTTACTACAAAGTAAATCCGCTACGAAGCTCGGCCATAAAAGATACTCGCTTACTACTATACATATCATAAAATTGGACATTTAATTTTACACCACTTTTCATTTGTATAAAACCATGGAGAATGATTTCAAAAATTAGTTAAACGAAAGTGATTCAAATCTTTTGGGAAGTTGACAATGTTAACATACGGCCAAAATTATAAAATTTTCTTATTTAATGTCAAAAGTTGACAAAAAGAGTACAAGGTAATTAAAATTTGTAAGACATTTCATTCTAAATACAGTCACATCTAATGCAAATTAGTAATCCTAAAACATGTGTAAGGTCATAAACAAAATTAGTTACAATAAGATGATAATATAACATTAAACATTGAATTGATGATGCTATATTAATGGAGAACATAGCTTAGTTAATCAAGTCATCATCCTTTTACTATCTCATCATCATCCTTTTAGGCCATACTAATGGAAAAGAGAAATCATGAGTTAAATTCTTAAAGTAGATGTAACAGGACATTTAGTGAAAATCATTGAACTTTACCTCTGTTAAGTATCAGTGGCTATATCTTTAACAATATCCATGAGGAGGCTTTACCCATTAAATTTATAGATAAAACATGCATATCAACCGTATTCATATTGTATTCAAATCTTTTTTACATATACATTATAGCATATATGTATAGCTAACATTTTTCTTGTTTTTTTTTCAACAAATGCCCAACTAATTTAAAAAGATGCAGCAGATTCAGTAAAACATTCCATATACTCTTTCCTTTTTACCTCGTTCTTATCTACATTCTATTAGGCTTAACGTTACTCCATTAACTGATGGTGGTGAAGGAATAGTTGAGGTGGAGCCGTTTTCACTTCCTTGAATAAAGAAACTTAGGAGAAGGCAGCGAGCCTTCACCACCCAACATGGAAACCACAGAGAGTGTGTTTGGACTATCTTCTGCTCGCTGTTGCACACATAAGAGACCAATGTGTATTGACCGCAACACTTACAAAAACAGGCCATGACTCACCTAATGCAGAATCAATAATTTCAATAGATTTGCCTTCTTTGTAAAGTCTCCATGCTTATATGAGTCATGATAAATGGAAAACATAAATTAAATTAATTATGTCATTTTTATTAACTAAAGATTATTATCAAAACACTTACATGTCCAAGAAGGTTATGATGATCACAGCAACAAAACCTCAATTTTTCTTCCCGCTCACAATCTCCAATACTAAAACACCAAAGCTGAAAATATTTGATTTTACTGAGAATATACCATACTGAGAATATACCATACAGAAAACTCGTAAGAGGTTTCACATACCGAATGAAGAAAACTGGCATATCAAAAGGTTGTAGTCTAGCCTGTTCCCGGTTGAGATATTCAATTACATCAAGACCCTTGGAGAAGGTCAACGCATCCAAATACCATAAATCTGCATTCATATGAAAATGTCATTTGCAAATGAAAATTTACTCTATTATTGTAGAAGAGTATTACAGATATTTTACAACACTTCGAGCAGCCAAACAGAGAAAGTGAGCAAGGTATGCTATGAGTGAACAGATACATCTAAAAAATACCATCCAACAGTACACGAAATTATCATTTGTACCCACTACCCAACCTGTCCGGCACACCCATGACTCTATTACCTGTATAGGAACACCAACAGGTCTAAAGTACAGTAGACATTATGAAGGAAAAACTGTCACTTCCTGCTCAGCCTCTGAAATTATTACATACTTGCATACTGAAAATTTTCCACTTGGCAGCCAGGCATGTCAAGCCTTGTGCCTTGTGAGTGATCCTAGTCGCACTTCGCAGTAGTATCATTAGCCCCACGAGCATGCTTACAGAAACCAACTACAATTCAAGAAACATAATCGTCAATGACTTTATTCCTTACGAATGGGCAAATTTAAGTTATATAAAATTTCCAATAGGTCAAAATGCTACAATTATCACTGAAGCAACATAACTTTTGTAATTAACATAAACCCTAAACTGATTATTTATATGAAATCCTATATTTTTGGCAAAAAGTGGTTCACGTCAAGCTGATACATAACATGAATTAGGGAGTCTTTGGGATATCTTATCTCAAACTGCTTATCTGCTTAAAAATAATATGGTGCCTGCTTATTCTTGAGTGCTTATTTGCTCTAAAATAGACAGATACGCAGTAAAAGCCAAACGCTCAAAATTGCCACCCATCACAGACACCCTCTTACCCGTTTAGACCCGTTATCCAACCCGCCAATATGATATGACTACAACTTCAATTACTAAAAACATTTTTAAAATTTTTTATCCAAATGTAAATATCTCATTAACAAACCGTTTGTTACATTTGACAGGGTTATAAATTTGGTGTTCATACCGTCAAGATAAAAAGTTACGACTAACAATAAGAGCAAGGAGTCGTACCCAACGATGATGAACAACATCTTAGCTTAACGGTAGGAATAAAATCCACCTTTCAATCTCGCCTCACAATTCCAATAGAATCAATTCCTTTTGCTGCATAACAAAATCAACCCACATTAGTCCAAACTCAAAACCATATATGCCAAAAACAGCTAAAAACTATCAGACTAGAGCTGATCGGTTTTGAAGGAAATAATCTTTTCGAATGTTATCCTCATTTATTCATACAAAAGAACAATTCCATTCTTGTGAGTCGTTGTTATAGGCACACTAAACTAAAAATAAACGAATAACAAAAGACGTTATTGATGTATCCTAATAAAAGTCGTTTTTATCACCCATTTTTCTATACTTCAAATTCAAAAAATCAACTGAACATGTTTTAGCAAATTCAATACAAACCATTTGTGAATGGGGCGTTTCATCAAACACTTGGCGTGTGCTAATTAAAACAATTGAAAAAAAAAAAGCTTACAATCCCCCCCCCCTAAAATTAGGTTTGTCGTGTGTGTTTATTGATGGACTTTTGATTGTGTTTTGAATGGGTGAAGAGATTCGGTTACAAAATAGAAATAAACGTGAATTGACTAAATGAGCTGCATTTTATAAGGCTTGTACGCAATTAATCTCCGGCCAATAGGATTCAAGACACATCAGAAAATTAAATGCAAAATGGGCTTTAGAAGGCTTGTACATTATTCACGTTTATTAGATAGTACTAGCTTATAGACCCGTCAAATTGACAGGTTTTTAGAAGAATATATGCATCAAGAAATTAAGTGTGTGGGTAAAGTAAGAAAAAACAACGAAGGTAAACATTTTGATTTTTTTTAATGGAATAATACATATTAAGTAAATGATACAATGTAACTATTAATCTAATAAACATTTTGCGGGACCTTTTTCCCTATGGTCGAAACACTGCAATTTAAAGTGATTACACACATTTAGAGTTGATATTATTATTGTTGTTCGATTATCTTCGTTCACACGCAAAATTGCAATAGATGCCGGACATGTTTTACATTGTACTAATAATGTTCGATTATCTTCGTTCACACGCAAAGTTGCAATAGACACCTGATATGTTTTACCTGAAACCACTGTTATCATAAACTATACACTCAGCTTGTGTAAAACATATTGCAGCATGCAATTGAAATTGGACTTGCAACCATAAATACAATCGTAAGTGTCAGTGATTCCTTTTGATATTGGTTGTCTGAATCCCTTATCGGCCTGCACTGATTCGATTATTAAGAAAATATTATTAACTTTAAAAGTTGTAAAATCAAAATCCAAATAGCCAGTGTGTCAAACAATGCTGAACCAAGCACCCCTGTAAAAAGAAGTAGATCAATTCACACACCCATAAACAGATCATCAAATAAATGATAAGTGCATTGTAAAAACATACATAACTAAATAGAANGGGCCTGTTTGGTAGGGGCTTTTTGGGGGAGCTGTTAGCTTTTTGTTACAAAAATAATCTCATCTAAAATAAAAGCTCCGTTTGGATACACTAACTTCAAGTTTTTTGTCAAACAAATAGCTCCTAAATGAAAAGCTGATTCATGAAGCTTTCTAAACTTGAAAGAGCTGTTAAAACTTTAAATTACTCATATACCCTCCAAACATTTATTTATAATTATAAATATGTCCTTTTATGTCATTTTACATCTTATAATTACATTTAACAGCTAACTTACCAAACACTTTTATTCAAAAAATGATACAGCTTGTAGCTCATGTTAACAGCTTTGCAGCTAACAGCTTACAGCTTACAGTTTACAGCTTACAGCTAATTTTGCCAAACATACCCTAAATGAGCTGCATTTTATAAGGCTTGTACGCAATTAATCTCCGGCCAATAGGATTCAAGACACATCAGATTATTAAATGCAAAATGGGCTTTAGAAGGCTTGTACATTATTCACGTTTATTAGATAGTACTGTCAAATTGACGGGTTTTTAGAAGAATATATGCATCAAGAAATTAAGTGTGTGGGTAAAGTAAGAAAAAACAACGAAGGTAAACATTTTGATTTTTTTAATGGAATAATACATATTAAGTAAATGATACAATGTAACTACTAGTTATAATCCCCGTGCACGCACGGGATTTTTTTAGAAAAATTTAATTATATAATATAATCGTTTAAAAACTAAAAATCTTATGTATATTTTAAAAAGTTAGAGCATCAACATGTGCGAAAGGAAGAAAAATAGTTAGCCGAAATTGTAAATATAACCGTGGCGTCGACCTTGTATTGGATTCTTGAGCGTGTCTCCTTATAATGTTATTGGGTCAAAGGTTCTTTGATCATATGAGTTTACATATAAATCAAATTTATTTTAAAATTTTTGTTTACTATATGGACATATAAGAATTTAACCGTGAAAATTGTGATATAAGTACAACTAATAAGTATGCACGAGTTTTTT
>LBNU01024901.1:16606-28296 GCA_014162995.1 Artemisia annua | reverse complement strand
TGGTCCTAAACTCCTGAAACAAAGCATATGGTAAACCTTTGGTAAAAATATCTGCATACTGATAACGTGACGGTACATGAAGCACTCTAACTTGACCAGCAGCAACCAAATCCCGTACAAAATGAATATCAATTTCTTTATGCTTTGTACATTGATGTTGAACCGGATTAGAAGATAAGTAAACGGGGCTAACATTATCACAATAGACTAGCGTAGCAAAAGACAAAGGTGTGTGAAACTCACGTAAAAGATTTTGTAACCAACAAGTCTCAGCAACTGCATTGGCAACCCCACGATACTCTGCCTCAGCACTAGAACGAGAAAGCGTCGGTTGGCGCTTAGAGGACCAGGAGAGGAGATTGTTGCCCAGAAAAACACAATAGCCTGAAGTTGATCTCCGAGTAGTAGGGGAGCCAGCCCAATCAGCATCAGAATAAGCAACCAATGAAGAAGTTGAGGAGGAAAACAACTGCAAACCATAGTCTAATGTACCCCGAACATACCACAAAATCCGCTTGAGAGCATTGAAATGAGGCTCTCGAGGATCATGCATATATAAACAAACCTGCTGCACAGCATATGTGATGCGTAGTTTTGTGACCTTACAACAGGTTTTACCTCTCGAGGGATCTCAAGAGGCTTACAACCCCACCAGGCAGTGTACCTGACCGTAGTAGTATAGGATATTGGTAAGTACGGGGGATTGATCGTTCTCTCACAGGGAATAGTGTTCGTTAGGATAGAAAAACTACTCTAATAGGCCTAAAGGTGGAAGGAAGATTCTGTTTGTATTTTTATGTTTTATGGAAAGCAAGTAAAATCTCAGTTTTGAAGGAGTGGGCGGAATTAGTTGCTAGTCAACTAACCCAAAATTACTACTATTGCAAAAGAAAATAAATTAGCTAAACTATTTGGTTGTGAAAACAATATGGAGAAAATTGTGTTTACTTAGATTTCATTACTCCCTAACTATCTTTTACCAGTTAATTGATATGTATGTTACTTGTGTGGATGAAGGGTGTATTCCTAATAACTCATGGAGTGGCATACATATCTCTCCAATTCTATGAGCTCTTATCTCCTCCTATTCCAAGCATGGCACAACCATAGGGATTGTAAACAATGGCTCATGCGTTAAATACTACCTTAATAGCCTAGTATGCCTTGGCTACATGTTTCCCAAGACGTTCAAGCACGTTACCATAAAGGAGGTTGGCCAGTTTTCTTGAGCCTAACATTGATGGAACAATCATCCCAACAAACAACAACACACACCAATCAACCAATAATTAATAGTTAGGTTTCATTAGATCTAAGCAAACACTAGAGAATTTAGCTACACATGTTAATTGAAAGACAAGCAAGATAGATAGTTAACCAACACATAGACATGATGATTAAATTAAAGTGAAGACTTATCTTTAATTAAGCATGAGGGTTCCAAGGGTTGGAAACCCTAAAAGTTATAGAAAATTCGTCTTAGGGTTTTGCCCTAAAAGTTCTCCACAAAGTTCCACACTTAATGAATGAAAATAAGAAAACTATATATAGATTTTAAATTCTGACGGCGTCACGTTATAAGGTCTGACGCCGTCAGCTTGCCGTCATTAGGTTTCTCGGATGGCCTAGATCCACTTCTGACGCCGTCACCCTTTGTTGCCTTCTGGGACGTCACTCTTTAACTTTACTCCTGACGGCCTACACTTTGTCAGGTGTTAATTCCCAAATTTTCTCTGGCCCGTCATTTGATAATTGGTTTCCACTCTTTTGTCAAGGCTTTCTGACGGCGTCACCTTGTGACTCTGACGCCGTCAGGTTGTAAATTCACCATCTTTTGAGACTTTGTCGTTTTCTTCACTTTTATGCTCCAAAAACGTCCAAATATGCATGTTTTCCAAAATTCCTCTCAAAAGTACCTAAAATGACAAAAGGAACGATTTAGGGCAATATTTGATCACATTTATACGAATTAGGGCTTAAATGACCCCTAAAAGCGTAACACTTTTCGTCTCTTCAAATACCCTTACACTTGAGATTTGCTTGTCCTCAAGCAAATGAGCTTTTATTCCAATCAAAATATGAGTTAGGGGTCATTTAACACGAATATAAAAGTAATTACAACAAATAGTTATTAGACCCTAATCATAACAAGCACGGAAATCATACACTAGCACCTCACAAATAGTGTTTGGATTCTCACATCTCTCAAATGTCATAAAGTTTATATCTCATAAATGGAAACGGAAAATAACACTCACTACCTGTCATAGCAAATAGATTACCATAGGCTTGGGAAAGGATCAATTACTCCTCCACTAGGCGTAAGCACCTAAGATAAACTATCAAAGAGGGCTTTATAAAGGGTTGTAACGTAAGGTGTAGGGATATGATAACACGGTTTGGTTGGAATAAAGGGTATTTTAGTGGTGGCGAGTTAATTATCATGATCAAATACATGCACTCTACATCGTTGCTTAAGTCAAGACTCGACTCAATCTTAGTCTAAAAATGAAATAACAAAAACTAAAAAGGAACATAAAAGGAAACGGGATGGTAGTCCGTATGTTTTTCTTCTTTCTTTTTCATATTTTTTTGTATTTTTCTTGATTTTTCGATTTTTTTTTCATACACTCTTGCCCTACCATCCAAAATAATACATCATAGGGGATTTGCATTCCCCTTACACTTGAATCTTTACATAACTTTACAATCACTATTCTAATGACTCGAATTAAGATAATCGAAAAACTTGGAGTACTTTTTAAATATTTAGCACGTATGGGGGTAATAATGTTGTTCTTCCCCATTACTTCATTACACTAGTACTTTACCCATGAGTCCCAATCGTCCCAAAACAATATGTACAAGGATATGACTTAACTTAGCAACCATGTAATTGACCGGATAATTAACTAAAGGTTTAACAATTGTTTTCACAATAATGCACCAAAGGTGGGTGCATACAAGGTAGGCTAAGGCGATTTGGGTGTACATTTAGTGGGGTGTAAACAAATTCTCACTTTGAGTAAGATGCTCAAAGGTCGAAACGAAAGGATAGGCTCGGAGGGGTGTACTAGGGGTATTGTGTACCAAAAATGGATACAACGCAAAGGGTGTGGGAGAATTACTTGACCAATAATGAAGTCAAAGTAATTATAACAAATATACGGGTGTAAAACAATGGGTTAATCCTAATGCCTCTTATCATGTAGTAAATCTTAACTACACGAATGTAGTCTCACTTGTGGATTTAAGATGGTCCTAACGCAAGTTCTAGAATCTAAATGCTACCGTTACACACATCATAGCACCAAAGATGGGTGCTTTTCCTACCAATTCTAGGGGTGAACCTCACATATTTGGGGTGGAAAATTGTTTAGTGGTACGGTTTTGTGCTAGTCATACAATTTCCTATCCATGAGACGCTCATTAAGATCAAGGTTTCACTTCTAAATGTTGTAAAAAATTTTAAATTGGCGCTAAAATTGCCCTAACAAATATTTCTCTTGGTTTTATAAGTTAAAGAATTGACAAAACTTTGTAGGTTTCCGGAAAAATACAAAACTTTCAAAAATTGCAGAAAATTTTAAACTGACGCTGTCAGAAAGTTCTGACAGAATTCTCATGTTAAGTTTCCGGGAAAAATTCTGGAGAAACTAGATCTTACTTCCTGGAATTCCTGCAAAAATTCATTATGACTCGATACAAGCATTTGACTCAAACAAGTACTAATATGTATGTTAATTTCATTATTATGATTCATGTTCATTCGTTCTATATAAACCGATTTAGATTTCCCTTACACTAGCTTTTGCAAAATACCTTTATATGTAGTTAAGACGAAGTTCAAAACAAAATAAAGCATTTTCACAAATTAATTTGAAGCATGAATCAATAACAAGAAATATAACTTACATACGAAAGCAAATAAAATCAAATAAACACACAAAGACACACAAAGCATGGGTTGCCTCCCAAGAAGCGCTTTTCTTTATTTACGAGTCTTGTAGCTAGACTCAAAGTCACGGGTTCTACGTTTCTCCGTACCGCAAAAGAAATGCGGCTTTGAACCTCCTAATCACTTCATGATCCCATTTGTATTCCGGGCCTAGTGCCAAACACCCCGAATACTTGATTCGGTTATCGCCTTGATCAACATTACTAACTTCGAACGTTGGGATATTATCAACATCTAAGTTCTCAACATCTTTGAACTTCTCAAACTTATAGGGCATCATGTACTTAACATACCCGACCCCACTTGAGAACGTAGCAATGCCTTCATCCTTATCGTAAATCATATTGGACACCTCGATGAAGGGTTTTCCCAAAACTATCTCACCTAAGTGTGGATCTATAATGCCCCTTACGTCTTCTAGAATCATAAAATCACATTGATACACGAAATTCCCAACAAAGACGTGTAAACCTTTGGCCCTTCCTACAAAATTGCATAGACGGTTTGGGTTATAGGGGTCTTGTCGAGGTTTTAATTTGTCACTCATGATCCAATTGTAGTATAGCCTAGACATGATGTTTACTGGGGCCTTTAAATCGATATAAGTATGTTCTCTAAACATGTGACCAATCATGCATGGAATATTCACATTAAGATAGTTTCCTCTTCTAATCCAAGGGTGTTCTCGATGCTTAGCGGGGCAAGGGCATTTTGGAAGAAACTTATAGTAGCTTAATTCCTCAAGGGTTAGTGACGAGTTTTGAGTTGCCTCTAGTTCATCTCTATACTTGATCTCATTATTCCTGCTAATTTGGGAGAGTCTCTTTTCTTTATGTATTAATTCGTTAAGCTCATTAAACGCCCTAATTTCTCTATCCATTCTACCACGTCGCGAAACATAATCCATAACTCTCAAAAGTCGGTCATTCCTATTCATGGTGTTGCGATAGCCAAGGTGGCTAGGTTGGGAATACTCTCCTAAGGTGCGGGGTCTAGGGGGTTGGTTTGGTTGTGGTGGGTGGTTTGGTTGAAGTGGGATGTTTGGTTGAAGTGGGTTGTTGGGATCAAGGATGTTACCACCTTCCATGATGGCGGATGGTAAAGGTTACGAACAACACACGAAGAAAAAGATAGACTAAAGAAATCCTAGAAAAAGAAATTAAAAATCTCGCCAGAAAGGAATCTAGTGAGTAGACCTAAAGAAATAAAAATTCTACCTAAACAATAACTATTCCCCGGCAGCGGCGCCAAAAACTTGATGCTTGGTTTTGTGACCTTACAACAGGTTTTACCTCTCGAGGGATCTCAAGAGGCTTACAACCCCACCAGGCAGTGTACCTGACCGTAGTAGTATAGGATATTGGTAAGTACGGGGGATTGATCGTTCTATCACAGAGAATAGTGTTCGTTACACTACAACAAAAGTGGCTTTTTAGGACCCCCATAAGCGTCATAAAATGGTACTTTTTAGGACCTTTCATTTAATAGGACCAAGGATGAAAGCGTTTCATTTAAGGTGGTTGTAATAGATCCAAAGCGTCCTAACCCTTATGAAACCAATTTTATGGTCGTATTATATGTCTATGAACAACACAAATAGCGTCCTAATATAACCATATTAGGACACTTTTACATTGTTTTGACATGTGATTACTTACTTTTAATCTTTTGAGACACATAAAAACGTCCTTAAAAGTATTGTTAGGACGCTTATGATGTAACATCATAGCTATTTTAGCAACCAAGAAAAGGGTCCTAATAACTCAAATAAGATTATGATACCAATTTTATAGTCGCATAATAGGTCTATAAACAACCCAAATAACGTCCTAATAAAAACATATTAGGACACTTTTACAATGTTCTAACATGTGGTAACCTACTTTTAATCTTTTGATACACATACAAGCGTCCTTAAATGTTAATTCTTAGGACGGTTATCATATACCATTATAGTTACTTTAACACCAAGAAAAGGGTCCTAATATCCCAAATACGATTATGAAACCAAATTTATGGTCGCATAATATGTCTCTGAACAACCAAATAACGTCCTAATAACAACATATTAGGACACTTTTACAATGTTGTAAAACGTGGTTACCTAATTTTAATCTTTTGATACACATACAAGCGTACTTAAAAGATAATTGTTAGGACGCTTATCATATAACATTATAGCTACTTTAGCACCAAGAAAAGGGTTCTAGTATCTCAAAGAAGATTATGAAACCAATTTTTTGGTCGTATAAAATATCTATTAACAACCTAAATAACGTCCTAATAACAACATATTAGGACACTTTTACAATGATAAGCGTCCTTAAAAGTTAATTGTTAGGACGGTTAATAAGTTTAATAGGACAATTTCAAAGTCCTGACAAGTCATATGATAGGACGCTATTTTCAGCATGCACACTCTATTATTACGATATGAATAAAACATCAACTAATTATTAAATGAATAAAACGAAATTGTATTTCATATAAGCCATTGTCATAACAAAAGCACTAAACATAAATAAGGTCTTGTAACATTAAACAATAAATTAAAGCAACAAGAAGCTTAGTCCGGGGTCATCATGCATCCTTTCTCAATCCTCACGGACCACCTACAAATAAACACCCATGTATAAGCATTAAGCTCCATGTTAGTAAAATTATTGGTATCACAAGATTAACAAAGACATACCGAGATAAAGGGACAAGGCCATGCTATGGTTGCACCAACACAGTCTTCAATTGTGGCAAATAACCCATATGGTCTCACCAACATTTCATCTCTTTTTGTTGGTACTTGAACGTTTACCTCACACCATCCTCGTCCAATCTCTGTACCACCAACTATATCATTTGGGTTCAAGCTCCTCACCCATCCTTTTGCTACAGTCTCGGTTGAGTTTAGAATGCTTTTAAGGAAAACTTCATCCCCGACCTAGATTTCAATTTTCAACAAACATTTATCAATTTATAGTCAGACATATGTATTAGGTGTCTGAAAACGTATGAAAACGGATATGATCTAATATAAGTTAACATATCACTAATATGATCTAATTAGTATTTGAGTGCATTTTAGGGTTCATATTCATTAAAGGGTCTTCAATTGGTACCAAAACACATATGTTATTCAATTGACAGATTTTAAGACGAATTTAGGTCCAATAAACGAATTTCCAAACCATACCAGAGGTCAACATAAAAATTCACCAAAATTCCCACAGAAGCTATTATGTTTTAGAAGTCTACTTGAATTTTTCCAGAATTTATTAACAAGTTTAAATACCCTTGTGAAAATCGTTTACCAAAGCAAGTCCAGAAAGTGAACTGCAGAAACATGCAGAAAGTTTTCATTTGCTTCACCCATTCATATACTTCAGAAAAATTTACAAAAATTCCAGGAAGTCCCAAATATCCCAAATATCACTCCTGTCAAAGGAGAGCTCCTAACTCTTTACGGTTTGAAAATGAAAAATCAAAAACTGCTACTGATTTTCAGACCCGATTACTCAGCTTTGACACTTAATCTTATAAAATTCAAAAGGCTTAACTCCCGACCTCCAATGACCATGAAATTTATATTTCCAGAAAGTAGACAAGTAGTACTTAATTTTAGACTCAAGAATCAAGCAAAAACACGTTAATATCATCAAAATTCACCCTAATCAATCCGACCCAAATTTCTGTCAGCATCACAAACAAAACCCTAACCCTAATAAGCGTGGTCATTTAAAGGATGGAAAAGCAACTATTTATAATAGAAACATACCCGTAAGCGTGGAGGTTCATTGGTTACAACAGGAGAATGTTGTGATGTAAGAGGTGGAACAATGGAACTATTCGTCGACCCATTCTTCTCTGATAACTGGGCTCGTAACTGTTCATTTTCACTAGTAAGTTCTCCACATCTAGACTTCAATTCGTTGTTTTCTCTATGACATGCTGAACGACTTGGTATTACACCCCAAACATCAGAAGCACGAACACCTAGACCAAACATGCCTGCATCACCATTTCGATCTTTACCCATAACTGTAGAAAAAATATCATCTGGTCCA
Organism: Artemisia annua; assembly: GCA_014162995.1. Taxonomy (NCBI): domain Eukaryota; kingdom Viridiplantae; phylum Streptophyta; class Magnoliopsida; order Asterales; family Asteraceae; genus Artemisia; species Artemisia annua. Next base: position 20,280 of record LBNU01024901.1, on the reverse strand, counting down.
GGCTTATCAGAGTGTCCATTGGGCAGATTATCACTAAGTCGTTTCATTTCATCCTGCATTTTATATCAACATGAACAACATATAGGAAAGGCATGTATTACGAAAAAAAGCATATTGTGTTTAACTTCTGCTATTAATACACTTTTCCAAACATAAAAGCATATTACTTACAATCGCATTTGCAGTGTCATCATTTTTGGTATTTCCATCTTTGGAGAAGCATGCACTAAAAAGATCCAATCGACTTGGATCATGTCCCAAAGATGTCTGTATGAATAAAAAGAAAATGAATATTAACAGTGGATATCGACACGATACATTAACAATCTCACTGTCTCCATACAGTTACCTTTAACTCTTCCCTTTTGCGAGCATAACTTTTTTTACCGGTTCTTTGGATCATCTTCTTTTTTGCCCGATTCTCCTTGTTTTTTTCACTTAAACTCTGCAGCAGGAAAGTAAAATATCATAATGGGAAATTAAGTAATGTTATTTAAAGTGGAAGAGTATTTCACACCTTAGTTTTTTCTTTATTCCAATACTTCACAAGCTTCTTCCATTGTTTTTTTTGCACTTGCTTTGGCCTAGAGCTTATTTGTTGCTTAACTGACAAAGACGGATCATGGTAGTATTCCTTAACTCTTGCCCTCCAGTTCTTCACCTTCCGGCCAAATGATTGCAATATCCATTTTTCTCCAGCTTCCGGAATATCAAATTTTGTCTAAAAAATGTAATAGCTCACATTAGAAAACAAATACTTTATTCATTAACATACAAATTTAACATTGTGTACCTTTAAGAGTTCAAGCAAAGCTTTTTTTTTTCGGCGTCAACTTTATTCCATGGTTTATAAATCGGACAATACTTTCCACTCCTTGAAAGGGTTCCCATGAAATGAGTCAGATGACTACTTTTGTCGTTAATAGGTTGTCCGTGTTCATTAACTAAAATAGGAATTCTATCCCCTTTTTCTTGGGCCCAAACTTTTGCCATACGTGTTGGTCCTCTCTTTCTTTTGCTTACAATCCGAACTACAAAAAGTGAACATGATTTACAATAGATACGTATACATTTAAAATACTAAATAATTTGAAATGGAGGCAATATCTTAGCGTTGTTTTTTGTCTTGTTTTAATTTAACTTTATTATATATTCTACTTATATGACACAATATATGATATATGATTTTTAAAACGATGCAATAAAGTAGACCATGTTAACCTGTTTCATTTCGAGCTTGTGTAACTACATGGTTTTCTTCATTTTCAGAATGCTCAGCTTGAATCTCTTCTCCGACTAGATCATCGCCGTCATTTGTTAAATCGTTCACATTCTCCAAATCATCCTCATTCTCCAAATCATCCATGTATTTATCTACATCATCTTCTGAAGTAGCTTGTTCAATATCTTCATTCATAGGTATGTCTTCGATATCATCATTTTCAACATCATAAAGGTCTTCATTGTTATCTATATTAAAAAAAAAAAAAAAAAAAAAAAAAACAAGTAAGCACCGAAAACAGTTAACTGAATATACACTTAATAGTAATTTAATATCATATATATAGTATTTGAAATTTATATATAGTTACCATCAGATCTCAAGTCACGCTCCCCGTGGTCATGATCGTTGTCAATTGCAACTAAGTTTCTCTCAGTTGCAGTTAATCTCCCTCTCTTGACAGAAGTTGGTTGATCATTTCTCGTTTGGACTTGGTCGGACTCCTGTACCCTACTACATATTGCCCTCCCTGTATCAATCTGTTGTCCCTTTTGCGATTAAGATTCTGAAGATGTTAGCCCACTGGAGACATTCGGAGCACTCATTCATTTTTGTGCTAAATTTTTATATCTAGTCATGGACTGTGGAGCAATGTATTTTCGATGCTGTTTCATGCAAGTAGAATTGTTAGAAAACAAACATAAAGAAAATATAGTAGCCAAATTTATTATTCGTACCTTTTTATTTGTTTGTGTAGCCGCTTCTTCTGGGTTATCTTCCTCAGCATTAACATGAAAGTCTGAACCAGACATATAATCTGCATCTTTCACACCGGTGTCCGTTGTTTTCTTTTTCTTTTTCTTTGTGTTGTCACTCTGTACTAGACTTGTCAAAGACTTAGCAATATTTTTCACTCCCAAAGCTTTTAATCTCTGTTGGTTTTCTTGAATCCTTGTCCTTCTGGACATTTCATAATCATTCGTATTTCTCGTGGTGACTTGGCGTTGCATCCTGTTATTTTCCATTACAGGTGCACAAAACAAATAAAAGTATTATGAGATTGCAAAGAACAATAGTCATTTGAGAACAACAAAACTGAAATCAAATCACTATCTGTTACATGTTAAAGAATGAAATACATTATCTACAAACAAAAATAGACGCAAATCCTTTAGTTACATGTCACAGAATGAAATACATTAGCTATAAACTGATATCAAATCACTATCACTATCACTACCCAAATCCTTTGACCCAACTTTACACAGGTATACCAACATTCATTTAAGTTAAACAGAGCAAATAAAATACAACTTGTACCATATCACAAATAAGCAGCACTTATGATCACATATGAGACTCATCACAAGAGGTCAACCAAACACATACCCGAACCCACCATTTCACACACTTAAGACTCATCACAAAGGTTAAACAATTACTAACAATGTATAACAATAACAATGTATAACAATGATAATACCAATAACAATAACAATAACAATAACAATAACAATAACAATAACAATAACAATAACAATAACAATAACAATAACAATAACAATAACAATAACAATAACAATAACAATAATAATAATAATAACAACAATAATAATAACAACAAGAAAGGTTTCCATTACCTGTTGAGTCAGATCTTCATTCAAAAGTGAAAACCCACAATCCTTTTTTTGCTACCCACATACAACCCTAAACCAAAATTGAGAGTTTAACCGTCTGTGAAAAACGATTTCCATTAATAAAATCGAATCAAATACTTGATTTCCGAAAAGATATGCTTGATTTTCGCAGCGCCAAAAGTTATTTATGAATCTGAAATTTTCCCCAAAAATTTTAAGCGGGTTTATGTGGACGTGGGTGTGTAAGTTTTCCCCAAATTTTTAGATTATAATTAGATTTATAATTAAATTAACTAATAGTAGATTTGTATTATATTATTGTATATATAATATATAGTATATGAAATGTATTATATTATTGTATATATAATATATAAGTATTTTATTGTATGTGAAACTAAAAATGAAGTAGATTTGGCATTCGTTTTTCCGACTTCCCGGGTCAAACAACAATATGAATGTGTTGAAGTAATCAGTCTCTGTTGTATCTTACTGCCCGAAATGGAGCGGCTCCAGATAGTTCGTTTGTTTTACGCGGGCGTTATTTAAATTGTTGCTATTTTCTTACAGACGGGATTTATCCTAAGTGGTATATGTTTGTTAAAGCGTATCCGCATCCAGTTGACCCGAAAGATAAAGTGAGACGTAGGACAGTAAACCACACTAGAGTCATATATGCCATTGGTGCATCAATGACACGGACATGGAACCCTATGAATAATGAAATGGCTCGGGTTTGAAACTGGGAGTCAGATATCATATCATAATCAGAGTGTCATATCAAAAGGTTCATATCCAATAGGTTCATATCCAAT
>LBNU01024898.1:19067-32910 GCA_014162995.1 Artemisia annua | reverse complement strand
CAGCGGCGCCAAAAACTTGATGCGTGGGTTTTCCAACCTTTGCACTTAGGTTTTACCTCTCAAGGGATCTCGAGAGGCTTACAACCCCCACCAGGCAGTGTACCTGACCGATGTAGTATAGTGAAATGGCAAGTACCGGGGGATTGATCGTTCTCTCGGGGAATAGTGTCATTAGGCTTGAAAAGCTGCTCTAATTAGGGCTAAGGGTTGAGGGATGATTCTTTTTGTATTTTTATATTTTATGAAAGCAAGTAAAAATCTCGGTTTTGGAAGGAGTAGGCGGAATTAGTTGCTAGTCAACTAACCCAAATATCTACTTTTGCAAATAAAATTAAATAACAAGAAAATGAAAGGATTGTGAAACTTATATATGAGAAATATGTGTTTACTTACATTTTCTTACTCCCTAGCTATCTTTTATATGTTAATTGGTTTGTTGTGATTATGTGGATGACGGGTTGTATTCCTTTAAACCATTCGTAGGGCCGTGTACGATCTTCCCTAACTTTATAAGCTCCTACTTCACTCCTATGTCGAGCCGATTTAAGCTCCTAACATGGGATCATTAGAATTCGCTCATGCATTAAATACAAACAAATAATCGTAGTACACATCCGATTCATGTTTCTTAAGACGTTCAAGCAAGTTACCGTATAGGAGGTTAGCCAGTTTTCTTAAGCCTAACATCGACTTCTCCCAACCACAATAATCACAAGCAAACCAACAACATATAATCAATAGCTAGGTTTCATTAGATATAAGCAAACACAATAAAGACCTAGCCTAGCATGTTAATTGAAAGACAAGCGTAAGATATAATCAAACAACACATAGACATTGATTGATTTAGAAGAAGACTTATCTTTAATTAAGCATCAAGGTTTCAAGGGTGAAATACCCTTAAAAATACAGAGAAGTTCGAGCTAGGAAAAAACTGGCCAACCTCCTTTATTGAACGTCCTTGAACGTCTTGGAAACATTAGCCAGCATACTAGGCTATTGGAGGTAGATATTAACGCCATGAGCCACTATACAATCCCCTTTAATGTGGCCTGCCATGCTAGGGAGGAGATAAGAGCCATAGAATTGGAGAGATAGTTATGCCAATCCATGAGTATAATTAGAGATTACCCTCATCACACAAGTAACACAATCAATACGGTAAAAGTAGTTAGATAATGACAGTTAAGTAAACACACCTCTCCATATGTTCACAACCGAACAATAGTTTAGATATTTATTTATCAATTGTATATATCTGGGTTATTGACAGCAACTAATTCCGCACTCCTTCAAAACTGAGATTTTACTTGCTTCCTAAAAATAAAAAATACAAAAGAATCTTCCTTCTCAGCCCTTAGAACTATTAGGTGTTATTTCTGCCTAACGAGACACTAATTACCCTCTGATAGAATAGCCAAGGTGGAAGGAAGATCTGAGAACTAATCAATCCCCTGTAACTTTTACCTAACATATAACGATGCATACAACAATCGTCACCATGACATGCAAAGTGCCTGGTGGGGTGAACCCTTCTTGAGATCCCTTCGAGAGGCCTAAACTATGTGGTCTAGCACAAAAACCACGCAGATCCTGGCTTATGTGTTCTGTAATAAGAAGTCACCCAGCCATACAGATTGAGAAGATCATTTCTATCCACAAAGTATAATATTTCACTAAGAAAAGTGAAATGTTTATATGAACCATCTTGCCTATGGATAGTATTCACTTCTCCCTTGGCAACTGCTAGTTGAGTAAGCTCCCATTTAACCAAAGGAACCCAATGAGCAGGATCCTCACCATCATCCTCATCAAACTCAATAAAAGAACTATCCTCTGCAGGAAGAGCCACAACTTTGGACTTCCTCTTCCTTGCAAGTCTCTTCTGTCTTTTGCCAGGAGTAGAAGAAGGTGAAGATTCTTTGGCATCAGGAGCAGGTGTGGACTCAGTACCAGCATCTGTAGTTTGATGAGAGGAACCTTCAGGAGCAAGTGTCTCAGATCCATTAGCAGGAATTGTGTCTTCCTTATCAACATGAATAGATTGCTCTGTAGCACCAGCAGGAACAAATTCCTCTGTAACAACCTCTGTTGTTGATGCGTGGTTTTGTGACCTTACAACAGGTTTTACCTCTCGAGGGATCTCAAGAGGCTTACAACCCCACCAGGCAGTGTACCTGGCCGATGTAGTATAGGATAGTGGTAAGTACGGGGGATTGATCGTTCTCTCACAGGGAATAGTGTTCGTTAGGACAGAAAAACTACTCTAATAGTTCTAAGGGTGAAGGAAGATTCTTTTTGTATTTTTATATTTTTAGGAAAGCAAGTAAAATGTCGGTTTTGAAGGAATGGGCGGAATTAGTTGCTAGTCAACTAACCCAAAATTTCTACAATTGCAAGTAAAATAAAATAACTAAACTATTTGGTTGTGAAAACTATATGGAGAAAAGTTGTGTTTACTTAGACTTCATTACTCCCTAACTATCTTTTACCGGTTAATTGATATGTATGTTACTTGTGTGGATGAAGGGTGTATTCCTAATAACTCATGGAGTGGCATACATATCTCTCCAATTTTATGAGCTCTTATTTCCTCCTATGCCATGCACGGCACAACCATAGGGATTGTAAACAGTGGCTCATGCGTTAAATACTACCTTAATAGCCTAGTATGCCTTGGCTACATGTTTCCCAAGACGTTCAAGCACGTTACCATAAAGGAGGTTGGCCAGTTTTCTTGAGCCTAACATTGATGGAACAATCATCCCAACAAACAACAACACATCAATTAACCAATAATTAATAGTTAGGTTTCATTAGATCTAAGCAAACACAAGAAAAATTTAGCTACACATGTTAATTAAAAGACAAGCAAAAGAGATAATCAACCAACACATAGACATATTGATTGAATTAAAGTGAAGACTTATCTTTAATTAAGCATGAGGGTTCCAAGGGTTGGAAACCCTAAAAAGTACAGAAAATTCGTCTAGGGTTTGGTGCCAAAAGTTCTCCACAAAGTTCCACACTTAATGAATGAAAAATAGAAAACTATATATAGATTTTACATTCTGACGGCGTCAGGTTATAGAGGCTGACGCCGTCAGCTCGCCGCCATTAGGTTTCTCGGATGGCCTAGATCCACTTCTGACGCCGTCACTCTCTATTCCTCTCTGGGCCGTCACTCTTTAACTCATAACCTGACGGCCTACAACTTCTAACACCTGACGGCGTCAGGTGTTAATTTCCAAAATCTTTCTGGCCCGTCATTTGATAATTGGTTTCCACTCTTTTGTCAAGGCTTGCTGACGGCGTCACCTTGTGACTCTGACGCCGTCAGGTTGTAATTTCTGCTTCTTTTGAGACTTTGTCGTTTTCTTCACTTTTATGCTCCAAAAACGTCCAAATATGCATGTTTTCCAGAATTCCTCTCAAAAGTACCTAAAATGACAAAAGGAACGATTTAGGGCAATATTTGATCACATTTATACGAATTAAGGCTTAAATGACCCCTTAAAAGCGTAACACTTTTCGTCTCATCAAATACCCTTACACTTGAGATTTGCTTGTCCTCAAGCAAATGAGCTTTTATTCCAATCAAAATATGAGTTAGGGGTCATTTAACACGAATATAAAAGTAATTACAACAAATAGTTATTAGACCCTAATCATAACAAGCACGGAAATCATACACTAGCACCTCACAAATAGTGTTTGGATTCTCACATCTCTCAAATGTCATAAAGTTTATATCTCATAAATGGAAACGGAAAATAACACTCACTACCTGTCATAGCAAATAGATTACCATAGGCTTGGGAAAGGATCAATTACTCCTCCACTAGGCGTAAGCACCTAAGATAAACTATCAAAGAGGGCTTTATAAAGGGTTGTAACGTAAGGTGTAGGGATATGATAACACGGTTTGGTTGGAATAAAGGGTATTTTAGTGGTGGCGAGTTAATTATCATGATCAAATACATGCACTCTACATCGTTGCTTAAGTCAAGACTCGACTCAATCTTAGTCTAAAAATGAAATAACAAAAACTAAAAAGGAACATAAAAGGAAACGGGATGGTAGTCCGTATGTTTTTCTTCTTTCTTTTTCATATTTTTTTGTATTTTTCTTGATTTTTCGATTTTTTTTTTATACACTCTTGCCCTACCATCCAAAATAATACATCATAGGGGATTTGCATTCCCCTTACACTTGAATCTTTACATAACTTTACAATCACTATTCTAATGACTCGAATTAAGATAATCGAAAAACTTGGAGTACTTTTAAAATATTTAGCACGTATGGGGGTAATAATGTTGTTCTTCCCCATTACTTCATTACACTAGTACTTTACCCATGAGTCCCAATCGTCCCAAAACAATATGTACAAGGATATGACTTAACTTAGCAACCATGTAATTGACCGGATAATTAACTAAGGGTTTAACAAATGTTTTCACAATAATGCACCAAAGGTGGGTGCATACAAGGTAGGCTAAGGCGATTTGGGTGTACATTTAGTGGGGTGTAAACAAATTCTCACTTTGAGTAAGATGCTCAAAGGTCGAAACGAAAGGATAGGCTCGGAGGGGTGTACTAGGGGTATCGTGTACCAAAAATGGATACAACGCAAAGGGTGTGGGAGAATTACTTGACCAATGAAGTCAATGTAATTATAACAAAAATACGGGTGTAAAACAATGGGTTAATCCTAATGCCGCTTATCATATAGTAAATCTTAACTACACGAATGTAGTCTCACTTGTGGATTTTAGATGGTCCTAACGCAAGTTCTAGAATCTAAATACTACCAGTACACACATCATAGCACCAAAGATAGATGCTTTTCCTACCAATTCTAGGGGCGAACCTCACATATTTGGGGTGGAAAATTTTTTAGTGGTACGGTTTTGTGCTAGTCATACAATTTCCTATCCATGAGATGCTCATTAAGATCAAGGTTTCACTTCTAAATGTAAAAAAATTTAAATTGGCGCTAAAATTGCCCTAACAAATATTTCTCTTGGTTTTATTACAAATTCACTATCAAACAAAGCAAAACATCAAGCGTAAGTGTATTCTCAACGGTGTCTTCATTTACCCCCTTACACTTAAACCGAACATTGTCCCCAATGTTCAAATAGAAGACGTAAAAGTAAATAAAATGAAAGAATGAAATCAAATACTCCCCTGAATCGTTTGATGTGGATAGTGAAGTAACACGGTTAGATCTTCTTCCAAGAAAGACGAGCGTTCAAAGCTTCCCTTCCAAAATAATAAACGTCTTCTTGTCCAAAATAACCTGTTAACCTGAAAAACATAAAGGCCAGCCTCGCATAAAATCGGCGGTAAAATCTACATAATAGGATATAATGCTTGTGGAATGAATATTTTGCAGAATTCCTGGAGATTATAAGTTAAAGAATTAACAAAACTTTTTAGGTTTCCGGAAGAAATACAAAATTTTCAAAAATTGCAGAAAATTTTAACCTGACGCCGTCAGGTGTTATGCCTGACGCCGTCAGAATGATCTGACAGAATTCTCATGTTAAGTTTCCAGAAAAAAATTCTGGAAAAACTAGATCTTACTTCCTGGAATTCCTGCAAAAATTCATTATGACTCGATACAAGCATTTGACTCAAACAAATACTAATATGTATGTTAATTTCATTGTTATGATTCATGTTCATTCGTTCTTTATAAACCGATTTAGATTTCCCTTACACTTAGCTTTTGCAAAATACCTTTATATGTAGTTAAGACGAAGTTAAAAACAAAATAAAGCATTTTCACAATTTAGTTTGAAGCATGAATCAATAACAAGAAATATAACTTACATACGGAAACAAATAAAATCAAATAAACAAACAAACAAACACAAAGCATGGGTTGCCTCCCAAGAAGCGCTTTTCTTTATTAACGAGTCTTGTAGCTAGACTCAAAGTCACCGTTTCTACGTTTCTCCGTACCGCAAAAGAAACGCGGTTTTGAACCTCCTAATCACTTCATGATCCCATTTGTATTCCGGGCCTAGGACCAAACATCCCGAATACTTGATCCGGTTATCATCTTGGTTAACATTACTAACTTCGAACGTTGGGATATTATCAACATCTAAGTTTTCAACATCTTTGAACTTCTCAAACTTATAGGGCATCATGTACTTAACATATCCGGTCCCATTTGAAAATGTAGCAATGCCTTCATCTTTATCGTAAATCATATTGGACACATCGATGAAGGGTTTTCCCAAAACTATCTCACCTAAATGTGGATCTATAATCCCCCTTACGTCTTCTAGAATCATAAAATCACATTGATACACGAAATTCCCAACAAAGACGTGTAAACCTTTGGCCCTTCCTACAAAATTGCATAAACGGTTTGGGTTATAGGGGTCTTGTCGAGGTTTTAATTTGTCGCTCATGATCCAATTGTAGTATAGCCTAGACATGATATTTACTGGGGCCTTTAAATCGACATAGGTATGTTCCCTAAACATGTGACCAATCATGCATGGAATCTTCACATTAAGGTAGTTTCCTCTTCTAATCCAAGGGTGTTCTCGATGCTTAGCGGGGCAAGGACATTTTGGAAGAAACTTATAGTAGCTTAATTCCTCAAGGGTTAGTGACGAATTTTGAATTGCCTCTAATTCATCTCTATATTTAATCTCATTATTCTTGCTAAGTTGGGCGAGTCTCCTTTCTTTATTTATTAATTCATTAAGCTCATTAAACGCCCTAATTTCCCTATCCATTCTACCACGTCGCGAAGCATTATCCTGAACTCTCAAAAGTCGGTCATTCCTATCCATAGTGGCACACCAATTACGAACAAATGCACAAAGAAAAAGATAGACTAAAGAAATCCTAGAAAAATAAAATAAAAATCTCACTAGAAAGGAATCTAGCGAGTAGACCTAATAAAATAAAAATTCTACCTAAACAATAACTATTCCCCGGCAGCGGCGCCAAAAACTTGATGCATGGTTTTGTGACCTTACAACAGGTTTTACCTCTCAAGGGATCTCAAGAGGCTTACAACCCCACCAGGCAGTGTACCTGACCGATGTAGTATAGGATAGTGGTAAGTACGGGGGATTGATCGTTCTCTCACAGGGAATAGTGTTCGTTAGGACAGAAAAACTACTCTAATAGGTCTAAGGGTGAAGGAAGATTCTTTTTGTATTTTTATATTTTTAGGAAAGCAAGTAAAATCTCGGTTGTGAAGGAGTGGGCGGAATTAGTTGCTAGTCAACTAACCCAAAATTACTACAATTGCAAATAAAATAAAATAACTAAACTATTTGGTTGTGAAAACTATATGGAGAAAAGTTGTGTTTACTTAGACTTCATTACTCCCTAACTATCTTTTACCGGTTAATTGATATGTATGTTACTTGTGTGGATGAAGGGTGTATTCCTAATAACTCATGGAGTGGCATACATATCTCTCCAATTCTATGAGCTCTTATCTCCTCCTATGCCATGCACGGCACAACCATAGGGATTGTAAACAGTGGCTCATGCGTTAAATACTACCTTAATAGCCTAGTATGCCTTGGCTACATGTTTCCCAAGACGTTCAAGCACGTTACCATAAAGGAGGTTGGCCAGTTTTCTTGAGCCTAACATTGATGGAACAATCATCCCAACAAACAACAACACATCAATTAACCAATAATTAATAGTTAGGTTTCATTAGATCTAAGCAAACACAAGAAGAATTTAGCTACACATGTTAATTAAAAGACAAGCAAAAGAGATAATCAACCAACACATAGACATATTGATTGAATTAAAGTGAAGACTTATCTTTAATTAAGCATGAGGGTTCCAAGGGTTGGAAACCCTAAAAAGTACAGAAAATTCGTCTAGGGTTTGGTGCCAAAAGTTCTCCACAAAGTTCCACACTTAATGAATGAAAAATAGAAAACTATATATAGATTTTACATTCTGACGGCGTCAGGTTATAGAGGCTGACGCCGTCAGCTCGCCGCCATTAGGTTTCTCGGATGGCCTAGATCCACTTCTGACGCCGTCACTCTCTATTCCTCTCTGGGCCGTCACTCTTTAACTCATAACCTGACGGCCTACAACTTCTAACACCTGACGGCGTCAGGTGTTAATTTCCAAAATCTTTCTGGCCCGTCATTTGATAATTGGTTTCCACTCTTTTGTCAAGGCTTGCTGACGGCGTCACCTTGTGACTCTGACGCCGTCAGGTTGTAATTTCTGCTTCTTTTGAGACTTTGTCGTTTTCTTCACTTTTATGCTCCAAAAACGTCCAAATATGCATGTTTTCCAGAATTCCTCTCAAAAGTACCTAAAATGACAAAAGGAACGATTTAGGGCAATATTTGATCACATTTATACGAATTAAGGCTTAAATGACCCCTTAAAAGCGTAACACTTTTCGTCTCATCACTAGGGTTTCTCCCAAAAGTTGCACACTAATGAATGAAAATTAGAAAATTATATATAGATTTTACAAGCTGACGGTGTCACGTTCTAATGCGTGATGCCGTCACCTCGCCGCCAAACTAAATTCAGATTGCTCAGATCCAACTCTGACGCCGTCCCATTATAATCTCTTCAGGCCGTCTCCCTTTGTCACATAACGTGACGGCCTAGGCGTCACAAAGCGTGACGCCGTCACAAAAACTCTCTGGGGGTGTAAACTTCGTATCCATATCTTTGTCAAAGCGTGACGCCGTCACCCAGCATAACGTGACGCCGTCAGGTACTGTTTCCAGCATATTTTGAGACTTTGTCTTTTTCTCCAGTTTTATGCTCCAAAAAGGTTAAAAATAGCTTCTTTTCCAGATTTCATCTCTAAAGTACTTAAAATGACAAAAGGAACGATTTAGGGCAATATTTGATCAAATAATTACGGATTAGGGCTTAAATGACCCCCTAAAAGCGGTACACTTTTCGCTTCATCACTACCTATTATATTATCTAAGGGGTGTGATTTAGATTCCTTAATATTTACTACTTTGCTTTCTTCTAAGTCTATTCTTCTACTTTCATAGTGTGTTTATTAAATATTATATATGCTTTACTATTTTGTGAATAACCTAGAAATATTCCTTCGTATGATTTTGGGTCAAACTTAGTAAGATATTCCCTAGTGTTTAAAACATAACATTTATTTCCGAATACCCTAAAGTAGCTTAAGTTAGGTTTTCTACTTCTTAACAACTCATAAGGAGTTTTTCCTAAAATTCTCCTAATTGATACTCTATTAATTATATATGTCGATGTATCTACGGCGTGATACCAAAATTTTTGTGGGATGGATTGTTCATTTAACATTGTTCTACTCATTTCTTATAGTGACCTATTCTTTCTTTCTACTACGCCATTTGATTGAGGAGTACGAGGAGTGGAGAAATTGTGAGATATTCCATTTAAATCACAATATTTTCCGAATTGTACTTCGTTATCAAATTCCCTACCGTGGTCCGTCCTAATAGATACTATTGTGCATCCTAATTTATTGTGAATCATTTTACTAGATATTTCAAATTTTTCAAAGGCTTGGGTTTTGTCACTTAGAAACCTAGTCCACGTGTATCATGAATAGTCGTCTAATATTACTAAGGTATAAAGGTTTCCTCCATAGCTCCGCACAGCGGATGGGCCAAAAAGATCCATGTGTAAATTATCAGTTGCCCAATCATTTTCAAGTAAAGGATCATTATCAGTTGCTTGATCAGTGATAACAAGTAAGGATACTATAGCAATTATCAGTTGCCCAATCATTATCAGTTTTCCCATAAGCTTCTGATAATCTATGTATACTATAGCAATTATAATGTAAGTAAAGAAATAAGAAAGAGATGGAAAGATCGAACCGCGAGACAAGAGATTTATAGTGGTTCGGCTACAAGGACACCTTCCTTGCCCTACTCCACTCCCCGAGCACCTAACTCGAGAGTTTTCTTCACTATGTCAACAAGCTCCCTTATGGCGGAGAAAACCTTACACACCAATATTCACACCACAACTTTGTCACACCTTATTTACAACTTCTACACACCTTCTTCACACCTATCTATCTTCACAACTATCTACTTCACAACTATTTACTTCACAACTATCTTCTTCACACCTATCTTCTTCACAACTATCTACTTCACAACTATGCTAATCTATCTTCTATCAAATATTTACTACTAGTTACACAAAGAAATAGATATAATGGATGAAGCTCTAATCAACTTGGATGTGGAGATCACAACAAGTTGTAATACTTCTTCTCTTGGTAGATTGAAGTATTCTTCTTTTGCACTTGAAAGTTTGAGGCTTGGATCACTTTGAAACAAAGATTTATGTATATATGATCAAAGGATTTTAGAGAATAGAAAAGAGATCTAGAACAGAAAGTTTTGAGGTGTAAAATGTGAGAAAAATCTGTGGAATGAACCAGTATTTATAGGCAAAGCTGGGGGGCTCAGGAGCGTGGCCGGTCGCCTTAATTAAGGGGCCGGTCCCCTTAATAATTAAGGGGGCCGCCTAGTTAATTAAGGGGGCCGCCCTTCCTGAACGTTGCCCAGCTTTGTCTTTTAGTGGGGAAGGTTTTCCCGGCACATTTTTGCCATTTTTGGTTGAAAATTTGAATTCATATATTTATAATGAATTAAACATATTCTTTTAATTCCAAAAATGTTTTGTAAAAGAAATAAAATGTTTTGTGACATTTTATAAAAAGTCTGGTGTTTTGAGAAAAATGTTCCTTTGACCATAGAATGCAATAAACACTTTGTTTATTCATACCTTAAGTGATTTGGATGCAAAGTAAATATTAATCGCTAAATACTTGTATACGTCATGATTTTTAGTTCAATGAGTTTACGTTTTGTGATTAACAAAACATAGAGATATCGAAGAATGTTAATAATGATTTTAGGCATTATTAATACCAACAAGACCCATTAAGAATTGCATTAGTTTTATAAGTTGATTATGCCTTTAAAATCATCAGCAGCATGGCAAGTACACCTAGGTAGTTTAACCATAGCATCAAATTGTTTCCACAAGGTACTTAATTTGTTAAAGTATTCAGAAACACTAGTACCATTTTGAGTTAATGAATGTATCTTATGATGCAAGCTAAAAGTCACGGATTCATCAACCCTATCAAAAGTATCTCTTAACTCATTCCAAACATCACATGCACTTTTAGAAAAATTTGCCCAAGAAACAACTCTTCTGAGATGGAATTCAAGATCCATCCCAAAACAACAGCATTTACTCTGTCCCATTGTCTACCCAAAACTTCATTAGTATTAGATCTTCTACATGTACCATCAATAAATCCAGTTTTATTTTTACCCTCAAGGGCTAAGAGCATAGCACATGACCAAACATTGTAATTTTCAGTTCCTTTAAGTTTTATAGAGATAACAGTTAAAGTAGTTGAATCATTAGGATGTAGATGTAAAGGGTGACTTAAGTCCAGTTTGCTGATTAAAGTAACATTATCAGGTTGAGATTCATCCTCAGTATAATCATGATCAGACATGGTTTATACATAACAATCACAAGCACACAAGATAAGGAAGAGAAGGAAGTTCCCAGGCTTTCCTTGCCACTAAAGTGGTAGGTCAAGGGCGCACAAGCACAGCAACAACAGAAAAGACAGAACAACAACCAAGCAAACTAAAAAACAACAGATAAGCAGATAAGAAGAAAAGCAGACAAGCAGCATCAACACCACAATCACAAACAAATCCAACTTCCAATAACCTCAACTCCTACTCCCCGTCAATCTAAACAAGAAATAAATTACAGAAAATAAAAGAGAGAGTGTGAGAGGTGTTACAGAGCACACAATAAAAGTCAGCAGCGGAATGAAAGCCCTACTATACCCTAGATTCACTTAGTCTAGGGATATAGCAGAAACACAACACAAACCCAGAACCAGGATACAAGATCCACCAAACCCTAATTTTCAGAATTAGGGCAAATACCAATAACCACCTCCAATTGATAAATCAGCACCAGGTATGTTGATTAACCACACTTAATTATCACCAGAAACCTTTAAGAATCAAAAGCCCCAAATAGTACCAAACCCTAATTTTTCCAAAAAATAGGTTTTTAGAAGAAACCTTAGATCTGAGCAACCATTAGTTAAGTCCTTCAATTAACAATGTATAATTTAATTTTAACAATCAATTTTGAAAAACCCCCAAATTTTATAAAACCTTAAAATTTGAATCGATATTCAGAGCAAGTTTATGCAACCTGTCTCTAATACCATGTAGAAAAACTGAATCTAATGATTCCCAACCAATATTATTAATGAAATCAAGTTTACAATGCCAGATAAACAAACTGTTCTCAAACAGAAATTACAACCACTTGATCTCAATCAAGATACAATAGCAAAAATATAAGAGAGTATTATGTGTAAGATGCTAGATGCAATCAAATAGTGAGAGACCAGTAGATATATAGAGAGAGTAGAAGCATGGTCGTTTTCCAGAGATGAGACAAGGAAACGAAGTGAGAGACCAGTAGATATATAGAGAGAGTAGAAGCATGGTCGTTTTCCAGAGATGAGACAAGGAAACGACTACAGTCTTGGAAGAGGACAAGTAAACGGGAGTATATCCAGAAATAATTGCAACCCATGTCCTCCAATATTTGTAAAGAAGTCCTTATGAGTTTCCTTCTTATTCTTCTAGCCTCACATCTTTGACTGATTGTGCACATCCACCCATCACAACATCACAAAGGTCCAAAGGGACATAAACTGAAATATAAAACACACAAAGTTAGTCCTTGAGGTTAGTATCTGATATCAGATGAGTCCTTTTTCTCAACATGATCACACACCACCATTTTCGGCTACCACAACCCCAACACCCTCCCATCCTTCCATGTAACTGGCCACCATCTCCGTCACCACTACCTCCATGTCTTTACCTGCTTCAAATGAAATCGAGATCATCCCAACAAAATCACTAAAACAATTTACACCCATAAATAAACACAAACACACACAAAAGTAACAACTCTTTCTTGATGCTGATCTCATGAACACATGAGAAAGCTTCTGACACCGATTGCCTCGAGAACTACTACCAGGGATGTGAAAACAACATTGGTCCTGCTGAGATTAAAATGGGTTTTTTGGGCTGCTGAGCACCCGTTAGCATTTTGGCCATGTCAGAAGTTGATCAGCCAAGGAGATCTTTGGCTGGAACAGTCTTGAATGCAACAACTTGTTTGGTTTTCTTTTGTTTTAAATAACTTTGGGAGTTTTGCTTCAATAACAAAAGCATGGGTAGATGGAAGGGAATAAGTCTATTAGTAATGAATGTTATTGTGCCTTTATAAGTTTGAAAACTAGTTTGTTAGTTTATAGACATGAAATAATAGTCGTGTGTTAGGATCGAACTCGAGATCACGGGATTGCAAACTTTACGTATGAAGAGTAAATGAATAATAATTATTAATAAATGTTAAGAATAATTAATAAATAAATAAAACACTTAACGACCGTTAGTATTTAATGGATAATGACTAACGACCGTTAGATGAATATAAGGAAAGTTTTATTGTGTAAATAATAGGAAGTCAAGAAGGTTCCAGAACCTCTTTAGGAGGTGATGGACGGTTTAGGGGAGGGGAAAACCCAACCCAAACTTAACTTGAGCTCCAAGATTGTTACACTATAAATACAAAGGCATTCTTTAGGTTTTGTGTACTCTTTACACACACAATACCTAAAGTACACAGGTTTTTCTCCCCCTTGTTCTTTTCCTTATTCCTAAAAATCGATTCCCAAAGGAGATCCCCTAAAACCTTTAGGGATTCGATC
>LBNU01024898.1:4210-18004 GCA_014162995.1 Artemisia annua | reverse complement strand
TACAAGAACGTGAATCAAACACACTATTGTTTGATTCTTGGATTGAATTACAAAAAGGTAAGGGGTAATTCTTATAATCCACATAAACCCTAATTAGGGTTCTTGATTTGAAGAATTGCTCTAATTGATTCTTGTTCGGGCTAGAATCAAAGGCACGTTTACTTTTATGTTTGGTTAATTAATTATGCATTATATAATCCTAATTGCTTCCGCTATGCTTACTTGATGCTTTTATTTATATATGTATGACATGAGTATAAAATTCCAACATAGTTATGTATGACTGAATATGAAATATAATAAACTCCCCTTTGAGTGTCTTCCATTTGTGAGTTGAATTTAGTTCCTCCAAGTGTGATCAAAATTGTTGTGTTGCTGATTCCTTGTGCCTATCACAGTTGCTTTTGGTGTTAGCTTCGACGAGCAACAAACGGAAATAGTTAACTCACTTTCCTCCCGCGTACAGTTTATAATTCCGCTTTTTCCTCTAAAGCCCGTGTGCACCCCACCCCACCCCACCCCACCCATAAAAAACTAAAGATACACCCAAAAAACCATAGTTTGGACAAACACAAATTAATACCTCAAGTAGGCAATGGTTATACATCTTCACATAATTTCGAAAGAAATTGGGTAGGTTTTTTCTTTTGAAGTTAACTACTTACATAGGCAATGGTCGTAAACTTGTCAGATTCTGTACTTTTATAAATCCACGAACCAAACGACTCTTAGCAGTTTAGAATCACAAAGAGATACATGTTATAACAGGTCCAACTGAGCACAACTGCACAAGAATGAAGAATACTTTTGTCAAAAAAAACCCAAATATCACTATCACAAGTCGAATATAAACAAACCAAAACAAAAATATTACTTGTTAAAAGTACATGAGTCATATTTGAGATGCAATCGCTAATTCACTACTACGAGTCCGTGTACAATAGTCTTAGTTAAAAATTCTAGTAAACTTTTTTTCCCTCATCATGAACAGTCACATACAAATGATAGACAAAAAATTCCATAGGTGCCAAGTTACTTTTCTCTTCTGCGTGCAGCTTCATGTTTAGAACCTATAATGCGGGTTAATCAGTAAGCTTAGTACAAAATTGAGTTCATAACTAGTATACATATTTGGAGGTGCTATTGACCAGCTTGATTTTAGGTACAAGGTGTAACAAAGAAATGAAACTTGCATCAGAAGCGTGTTTATCTAAACAGACTCTAATCCTTCATCCATACAATGAGCACACAGGTTTGGAGCGATGATATACACGTGAGCCAACAAATGATAAAGAAGGCTTTCTTTAGACGGGTTGGAAAAACGGGCGGGTCAGACGGGGTGGATAGTTGAAAAAAAAACATGGTACTTTTTTTGTACGTGTCAAATGGGAAAAACTAAAAAGTATTTCAGCAGAAATCTAATTTTCTAAAATAATTAATTTTATGCATTAAATATTGTTGGTTGTTTGGCTAACACCAGACCATATATCTCTTATGTTGTGCATTGTTTGAGTCAGTTTATGTATTGTCCTCTTAAGTCTCATCTCAAGATTGCTTTTAAGATATTGAGATATTTTAAGGGATCTCAAGGTATGGGTATTCAGATTGCTAAAAGCCCAGGTATGACTTCATTGTCCTCTTATTTAGATGCACACCGGGCTAAATGTGTTGTTACCAGGATATTTGTTACTGATTTTATGTTTTTTTTTAAATAACAATCTTGTTTCTTGGAAAATCAAAAAACAATCTACTCTCAAAATTTTAAACTAAAGCAGAGCACAGTACTCTGCTTCAGTTACCAGTGAAGTAATTTGGGTTTTTAAAATCTTAAAGGATTTAAAACATGAAAATTTCCTTCCTGTTCCACTTCATTGTACAGTAACTCTGCAATTAAGATTGCAGCCAACCTTGTATGTCATGAAAGAACCGGGGGCGGCTCAAGCCTTATGGAGGCCTAAAGTGAGATTTAAACATTAGGCCTTTCCAAAATTTTCATTTTTTTCTGTCCGCTTTATACTAGCCTTTCGAATCATTTGATTAATAAAACATCCAATTGTCAAACCAAAAACACGATAAGAATCTAAGAGTTTATTGAAGATTTAGAAATTATAAGAAAGCAAAAAAANAAAAAAAAAAAAAAAAAAAAAAAAAAAAAAAAAAAAAAAAAAAAAAAAAAAAAAAAAAAAAAAAAAAAAAAAAAAAACTTCGCTTTATAAATGAACCAACACGAAGGAGGCTTGTTCGGGTTCATTAGTTTTGGTTTAACTGAACAAACGAACTAATATTAACACTTAAACGAATGGACATTGGTGTTCATGTTTGTTCTTTGAAAAATATGTTATTTTTGTTCGTTTATTAAGACACTATGCATGAGTGATTCTTAAACGTGTAACTTGTTTATAGTATCAGCTAAAATTCATTAGAATTTGTAGTATTAAATGAGCTTAATTCATTATTTTGTAATAATAAAAAGATGGACCTAGTCATATTTCTTAAACTGAAATAAGGACTTAGTGCCTTTAGTGGTATAAATTTAAAAAAAAATAACCAAAAATAAGCAAACATATCCTTAATAATTTTAGTAATAGGGGACTTCTATATATCGAAACCTCAAATGATGCCAAAAAAACAGGTGACCGACTATATATTCATAAAGCGCACTAGCAAATCGGGGGCCTTAAATATTCGGGGGCCTAAAGCGATGGCTTTAGTAGCTTTACTCTTGAGACACCGCTAGAAAGAACTAAACATCTTGAGATTAATTTACATTTTGTAAGAGAAATTTTTTTGAATGGTAGTTGTTAAAACTGTAAAAGTGGAGTCTGCAAATCAAATTGCAGATATTCTAACCAAAAGGTTGGATACATTACAACATAAAAACTTGATCAAAAAACTGGGTTTAATAGATATCTATCAGATATCTATTAATCAGATATCAGATGAAGGGGGGATGTTGGAAAATAGGACCTCATGTGATATCTGATGATAACATGAGGGACTAACTTGGTTTGCTTTGTATTTCAGATTTAGTCCTTTGGATCATTGAGGTGAAGCTAGGTTGGTTTTGCACACAAGTAGAAAGACATATGGCAGAGATAATAAAGGAAAAACACGAAAGGGGCTATTTTGTAACTATTGAAGGACTGATTGGTGCAATATCTCAAGTCTTGGAGATGGGAGTATATAAGCTGAATTCTCAGCTTATCTCAGTTTTGCTTAAGAATTTTCTCTCTCATAAAAAGATAAACGCTCTCTTATTCATTTCTAAGAAACCCTAGATAGTATTCTGATCATCTTAATCAAATACTTTTTTGCTGTTCTGCTCTTGTATTGATTACTTGATTAAGATCAAGTGTTGTGTTGATTGTAATCTGTTTGAGAACAGTTTGGTTGATTTTTGTTAATAAAAGAGTATTCAATTGTGTTTTTCTACAATCTTTCTTTCTCTTGAGAAAATGTTTCGTCGTTGAATTGAGAACTGACCTTCAAAGTAAAGCTTCTGCAAGACTAATTGATTCTAAACCCTAGTGATCTAAGATTATGACTTCTTTTCGTCTTTATAGGCTGAATGTGTGGGTTTTGGGCTTCATCTTGTAGCCTTCTCTTTTTCTCTTTGCCATTGAAAATCATCGCTATATCCAGAAAACATTGGTCGGAACTCAAGGCCACATATAATGAGGCCAGACATAGTTCCTTCATGACTTGTGAATTTCATATTCATGGAAAGAGAATCATCCTTAAATTCATGAGTTGAGTTAAATTTCCATACTTGAATCTCCATCCATCCATCTTCCCTTTCTTGTGGAACCCGAGTAATATCATTTATATTCAGTGGGTTTGGGGTAATAAAATAGAAAAACTCGACCTCTTTGTTTTCTCGGTTGAGTAAATCTCTTGCTCTAACCGGATTATGCAGCCACTGACATTCTTCTGAAAGCTTGAATACAAGGTAACACACGTACTCTGTACCCGGTGACAACATTTGACTTCTAATCGTGCAATTAATATAAAATACTTGTTGTGGCAAAAGCTCAACCACCTCTTGAAATCTGCATGTACAATAATATGATTACATACGTCATAGAAACGAAAAAAGTAACAAACATAATATTTACTATACAACACATAAGATTTGGACTTCGAATTATCAAACATAGTTTTTCGTGAGACGCTTTGAATGTACAATTATAAAAAGTTCAGCAGTTAAAGAAAACGGTAACAAAATTAGTTCAAATATAAAGCAAACCTGGATTGGGCTGATGGTTTTGAAGTAAAAAGAAATACATCAGAAAATTTGTATACAGCTGCCTTTGCCGAAAGCACAAGAAGTTTCTTTCCGTTTACTTCGCCCAACCAGAACAACTCGTCATAGTTTCGGTGTATCTTAAATATTTCTTCAAATTTGGTTGGCGATTGTTGCACCTGATCCAAATTGAAGTTTGATTTCAAGACTTGTTGGTCTTCCATCAACTTTATGATTTTTTTCATGTCTCACCTGTGTACAATGTTAAATATGCAGCATAGACATAATTTTTATTTTTATACAATATGAACGAATTAAAGATGGGAGCAAAGGGATATTTATAAGCTCACTTTGTCAATGGATCGAAATTCAATGCCTTCAACATAAATCGCACTATCTCCACAATAGTATGACGAAAAGCTCTCTAGTAGAAACGTAAACATGACATCTTCTTTCTGATTTATGAACTGGTACAACTCAATCATCATCCACTCTTCGTCTCTCTGTTTTGCAAAATATGCATGTAGATTTTCGGAGCCCACTCTATACTTTAGGTTAACATACATCGGTTTAGTTGAAACTTTTCTTGAATCACAAAGTTTGAAGAGTAAATAGACCCCATAAACAACATTCGGAGATAATAATCGAGTATTTGTCTTAATTTCGATGTTCAAATTGGAAACATCTGACATCTCCACTACTGACTTAAATCTGCACATATTATAAATATTCAAGTCGCAGTCAGTCATAACATTATTCCCCCGGATGTACACTTCGACTTTAGAATTTACTTAGTATTTCTTTTAACCAAAATAAATGAGAAAACAATTTCTGGGAATGCGGAAAAGACATAGATTCAAAACTGAAACTAATTGTATCAACAAATATATAATTAACTATGATAATTTTCTTGTAACCATTAAGTTATCTAATTTTCAGAGGGATAATATCTTAAAATAGACTGATACGCCTCGGGCTTTATGTCATATTATATTTATTTAGGATATGTCTTTGTGTCGTATTAGGAAAGTGTCATTGTTTAGATATGTCTTGTTTTACAAGCTAGGGCTATTCGGTTATATATACCAAATCATTATTATGAATGAATCAATCAAGTTTGTCAAATAATTCTCTAATCTTTCTCTCTCTATTTTCTTACGGAGCTCGCACACGCTAAAAGTGGTGCCCTATCCCGATACAACCCCTAACCGGGTCGTATCAATTGGTGATTTCATTGAGAGCTCTCGTTGAGAGGGCTTACGATTAGGGTTCCAATAAAAAAAAGTGATTGTTCCTCGGGACTATTCATTGGCACTGTTCACAGACTATTCATCGGTACTATTCACTGGTACTGTTCACCGACACTGTTCATCGACATTGTTCACCAGTATTGTTCATAGTTACTGTTCATCATAAATTTGTTCTTCTTCGAGTTACTGTTCATGGCACCGGGCAGCAATAATCGGGACGCACTATCTAAGCTTTTGCAAATGGGTATGGTAGCCGAATACGAAAATGATTTTAATTCTTATAAATCAAGTAACGGGGATCTCAGAATCTTTACTTACATTGTTTTATATTTCCGGACTTAAATTGGATCTACAATGTTTACTCTTACGGTCAAATCCCAAAACTCTAGACGAAGCTTTTTCATTGACCCGTGCGGCGGAAACACGCTTCGCGAACCTAGATATTTGGGAATTTTTGAGATCACATCCTTTAACTTTGGGAGAAGACTTCTTCAAAGNTAGCCGAATACGAAAATGATTTTAATTCTTATAAATCAAGTAACGGGGATCTCAGAATCTTTACTTACATTGTTTTATATTTCCGGACTTAAATTGGATCTACAATGTTTACTCTTACGGTCAAATCCCAAAACTCTAGACGAAGCTTTTTCATTGACCCGTGCGGCGGAAACACGCTTCGCGAACCTAGATATTTGGGAATTTTTGAGATCACATCCTTTAACTTTGGGAGAAGACTTCTTCAAAGCTCGTATCACCGAGGGTTGTTTTGAGACAATTGCAAAGGAAGAGAAAGACCACATCGTTGAAAAGAAAATAGATGTCATTCTACCATTAGAGGGTGAATTTGCTTCACCTAAGCCTGAAGTGTCATTGAATGCTGATGAGTATATTGGAGTTGAAGAGGTTGTGGGTGGTGGCGAAGCGCTTAAGATTGGCGAGGATGAGTTGAATAGAGTGATATCGACACTTAAGGATGGAGGTGATGAATTTGATAGTCGTTTGGATGAAATAAATTTAAATTTAAGTGAGGAATTAGCGGACTCTCAATCTACATATTCTTCGTATCACCTTGAGGGCAAGGTGATTTTTGAAGGAGTGGGGAGTGTTACGGCGTGGGTAGCGGAAGGCGGAAGAATGGTGTTGTGTTATGTCCAAGGTAGTGGAAGACGGAAGAGGAAAAAGGTGTTGGTTGTGGTAGCGGAAGGCAGGAGAACTACGGGAGTGGAAGATATGACTAGGATTAGGATATGGGATCCCGGAATCAAGAGAATTTTTCAAGACAACACCTTGAGGACAAGGTGATTTCGAAGGAGTGGGGAATGATACGCCCCGGGCTTTATGTCATATTATATTTATTTAGGATATGTCTTTGTGTCGTATTAGGAAAGTGTCATTGTTTAGACATGTCTTGTTTTACAAGCTAGGGTTATTCGGTTATATATACCGAAACATTATTATGAATGAATCAATCAAATTTGTCAAGTAATTCTCTAGTCTTTCTCTCTCTATTTTCTTACGGGGCTCGTACACGCTAAAAGTGGTGCCCTATCCCGATACAACCCCTAACTGTGTCGTATCATAGACAAGCAAGATGCTAGCAAAATTTATGTTTCATCGCTGTGCAAACAGAGGGCCCAAAACAGGGCGTACCTCAACCACGTTTTGAAAAAAAAAATACAGAATCAGGCTACAGAGTACATATCGACTACAAGCAACAAGTAAACATCATACATAACACCCCAGATTCCTAATCTGAGACTATTAGAATCAGTCAAGAAGACACTAAAATCTTATATATGAATTCTATAAATGCATACTTTAAAGTAACTATACTCATGTTATTCACCCATTAATTAGTAGTATTAAATAGGAAGAATAGTCATTTTGGGTAACATAAAATACAATTTTTTTCGAAATGGGAGCTTATGCAATCCAATTCCTATCAAAAATATAATTTTGTCTAAGATTGAATTTCCATTCCTTTTGATGAGCGAAAAAGTACATGTCATGCAACATTAAGCTTGATCATTCTTACCTAATTGTTATGTCTTAACTTATAAAGTTTTTTGTGTACTTTCAGTAAATATTTAAAGGTTCAAAATATAAATAAACTAAAGCTTGAAGAGACTATAGAGTTGATATGAAAAGATCTAGGAAGCTGAAGGACTGAACATGTACACGTTACAAAGCATCTACTATTTAGTATTTACTGTTCTTCAAGTCTATTAACCATTTTATTTACAAACAATTTTGTATTATATTTGATTATGAAACTCAGCTGTTTATATTTCTTATTATAAAAGTTGTTGATCATAGTAGATTGTAGATTAGAACAGAAATTTATGAATCTAAAAACAATGTATATGTACGAACAGAGGTAGAGAGAATATATAACCTTGATTCTGGAAGAGATTTCCACTCATGTGGACAACTATTTATGCAGGAAAACATTGTTGCTGAAACCAGTGCATTTCTTTCTCCAATACCAACAAATGACAACAACTGTTATACAACAAAAAAACAATTTAGATAATTTTACCGGGGTGTATTAACCCTTTTACCCACAAAAAAAAAAAAAAAAAAAAAAAAAAAAAAATGTGTAAATGCATGTGTTATTTTGAATTATCCTAATAAACTAAAATAAATAGAACACAGGATGCACAACATAATATAACTGTGATTTGAGAATGAATTGATTACCACTTTGTCCTGTTGAAGGAGAATTCCTTTAGAAAAGATGTTGTAAAGATCCTCNTAAGAGGTTCATGAAAAGGTTTATAAAATTTGAAGAGGTTTGTAAATTGAGTCACCATAGTGAGGTGAGGTTTATAATGACATGGAATGAAATAGGTTTAAGTTTATAGACCTTTTCATTGTAACTAAATACATGTAATTCATTTAATACCTCATTAAATTATAAAGTTTTAACAAGTTTAACCATAGTAGTAATAGGTTTATAAAATGAGAAATTTAAGAGCATATGACATGAAAATTATATAAACCTTTTTAAAAGGTTTACCATAGGAGATGCTCTAAGTGTGGAAACGGATTGTAAGTAACACCTCTAGTGTGAAGAAATTGGATGTTACAATTTATTCTCACACTTATGAGTGTGAACTTTTTGTTACAATCAGAAGTGTAAAAAATCATTTGTTTTCATAAATTTCCTCACACCTATTAATCTAACCAATTTTTACACATAAATCTAACAAAATTTACACATTTTAGAAATGTGCAAAAAAAAGTTTGTAAAAATGACAATTTTTGTGTAGTGACTAATAAGACCTGATACGTCACATTCATTATCGATCTTATAAACATATTGCATTTTCATTTTGACATTTGATTTATTTTTTGTTCTGAATGATAATGTAAAAACTGTCTTTCAAAGAAATAATTTCTTTCATCATAAATTTTATGATTAACAACACCAGTTAAATCTCAACGGGATTTTTGTTTATCGATTTCCTTTCTACACATGAATTTTTACATAATATACTGCAGATATGTATATGAAACAATTGGTAGCCAAAATTGAAATAATTAGCGACTTACTTGGATATCCAATGCTCTCTTAAGTTGTATTATCACTTCACCTGCTGTTGGCCGTCTTTCTCTCTTGTGATTTAAGCATTGATAGGCAATCCTTGCAAATGTAGTAAAAGATTGTGGCTCAATTTTTACCTTTATACCCTCAAACACTAACTCATCAAGTTTTCCTACTTGATAGCGACTTTTAGCCAAAAAGGGTAAATATCCATACTCATCATCTAGTTTTTCAGAAGATAGTTTCCCACACAATATGTCAAATAAAACTGCACCCAGAGAGAATATATCAGATTCTTTGGTTAAGAAGCCTGTTTTCGAGTATAGGAGGTCACAGTAGCCGATTGTGCCTGTAACATTGTCAATGACTGCATCCTGATTTACTGGACATACTAAGGAAAGCCCAAAATCAGCAATTTTTGCCTTCCAATCATCAAACAGTAGAATGTTGTTGCTGCTGATGTCCCTATGTATCACCATTTCTGGACTTGAAACAGTTCCATGAAGGAACTCCAACCCGGTTGCAATATCAATGCAAATTTTGAGCCGCATTACCCACGTAAGACTATCATCGCTCAAGTACCTATCAAGACTTCCTCTAGATGCATACTCGTAAACAATAATCTTTTCATCCTCTTCGTCAGAGTAGCCTAAAAGACCAATGATATTTTCATGTTTATATTCCATAAGGATTTTAAGCTCTGTCATGAATTCAGCTTCTCCTTCAGCAGACTTCCTATCCAACCGCTTTGCAGCAATGATGTTATGTCCATGAGTATGACCTTTGTATACATTACCAAAATCTCCATGTCCAATGATATTGTATTGACTGAAGCTTTGCGTCGCCAACTTTATGTCTTCAAGTGACAGTTTGAGGTTGTCCTTGTGGTTCTCCTGTGAACCATACAGTTGATTTGATAAGTAAAACACAGGCCAAAATGCGTTTTAGTACCCCCTCAATTTGGCAAGGTGTGGAGAAGAAAATGATGCTATGGGATTGAGGAAAAGGGAATTATGTGAAGTTAACTTTATACGCTCATGTAATTTTGTATTAGCTTGGATTTAATAGAGTAATTTAATGGACATCAAAACTACAGATCATTTTTGTTACTAGTTCAAACAAAGTTAAAGTCAATATCCTATCTCTAGTTTAACATATACCTGGCAGTATAACGCTTTTTTAAGTTCGTTGATGACAACTTCTATTGTTGGACGTTGCGCTTGAGTTTCTGCCACACATCGAAATGCAATTTCTGAGAATATGTCCAAAGACTCTTTATCGGGTCCTTTGCTAAGAGAAAAGACACGTTCATCGGTTTCTTCCTTTATCTTGTGATCAACAATTTCCATCAGTGTTCCCTTTTCAAAATGATCTCTTGCAATGGGTGCAATTCCCTTCTCATTCACTTTTGTGTATACAGGATCATAGGCCAAACTCCCGGTCAAGACCTCAAGTAACACTACTCCAAAAGAGTAAATGTCTGATTTTTTATTTAATCTTCCATACTTCTGATATTCTGGATCCAAATACGTATTTGTACCGGCAATCATATTGGTATTGATAGTGCTGGCCTCTTGATTTGCTGGTTGGAATTTAGAGAGCCCAAAATCAGCAATCTTGGCCTCCCAGTTATCGCCCAGTAGAATATTTGCGCTCTTGATGTCACGGTGAATTATCTTTTGTTTGTCCTGATCGGTGTTGGTGTGAATGTAATTCAAGCCATGTGCAATGTCAACACATAATTTCAAACGTTGCATCCAAGTAAGATTAGTCATCTTATCACTATTTCCCAAATATTCTTCCAGACTTCCTTTAGAAGCAAGCTCATAGACAAGGATCATCTGATCACGGCCTTCATCGCAAAAGCCAAGAAGAGAGATTATATTATCGTGTTTACAACTAGTCAGCGTTTCAACTTCTGCAATGAACCCTTGTTCTCCTTGTGTATTGAAGATTCGTTTTATTGCTACAGTGCTTCGTTTCTTGGGAAGATCACATTTATTCTCCCCATCTATTGATGATGATTTGCTGCTATCAAAATGTTCGAGTTGTGCCTTGTATACCATACCATATCCGCCTTCCCCGATGCAATATCTGTCGGAAAAATTCTTGGTAGCCAACTCTATATCATTAAGTCCAATCTTCAAGTGTTCCAAGTTCTTCCACTGCAACATTAAAAGCATAAATGCTAGTAAGATACACGAGTGAAATTATACAGAAATTGGTTTTATAACTGAAAGAAATCTATAGAATATGTGAACATGCATGTCAATACAACACTCACTGATCGAAAGAAAACATTTGTTGGAATTATAAGTTCATAAACCTCTGCATAGATGTAATTATTTATGTAATATGTAGTTTTTAAGATTAGCAGGCACTTTGTATTTATCTATTAAAGCCCTGCACGTTTCTAATATGGGTCAAAAGCCCAAAACAGACCCATGTAGTTAGTTATGACAGTTATAGTCAGTTATTGACAGTTATGCATGAAGGGTCATGTCTGTTGGCAAATTTGAACCAACACAACTCTCTATTCATACCTGTTCATATCCTATATATAGTTAGAATGTAAGAAAATTTGACATCATTCATCTAATAAAAGTACTTATTATAATTCTGTGTCTCATTCCTATTTTTCTACATATCTCTTTGTTAAACTTACACAAACATCAATTGCAGTCATTGAATATGGCTTACCCAAACACCCCGTTAAATAACAATTGGTCTAAATGGCCAAAGATGAAACCAAGAAGCATGTTGCATTCTAACATGTGGCATCAAAGCAAAATTCCTGGGAAACCTTTGACAAAAGGATGCAGCAAGCTTTCATTGAAAGACAGTTAAAAAGAAAGAGAAGCAAGGTTGGGAAGATAAAGCAAATTACCAATGATTGTAAGGAGATGTTAAAAAGAAAGATGGAAGAGATAGAACTCTACAACTCTGCCATCAATCAACCAAAGTCACACCATACCTTTAGGAAACATAAATGTTTCAATTGCAAACAAAGAGAACAAATTGTGAATACATGTCCTATGTTTAAACAAAAAGAAGAAATTGAGAAGATTAGGAACAAAAGTGAAACCACAAAAGAAGACATGGAAGGCCTCATGGCATCAAAACCCACTGTAAGTATTAAGTATCCTGTAAGCATTCATTTTTACACAAAGTGTATGCTTAAAGGGACAGACCAAGGTCATTGGGACAATATATGGTATGTTAGCAACAATACAAGTATGCATCTATGTCCCAAATTAAGTCTGTATTGTAACATAAGAGAAAAGTTTAATGTTAACAAATTAGATGACCAAAAGATGTTTTTATTCACCTATGGCTTGGGAGAAGTAGTGATTAACTCAGGTGATAAGGGTTATCTAATACCAGGAGTAAGTTATGCCCCTGAAGTTACTTTAAACATACTCTCTTTGGAACTACTAGAAAAACAAGGTTTTGAAATTATGTATGAAAACAATAGATGCAGTCTGGTCTACATGTTTAAGGATCCAAAAGGTCAAAGTTTAAATGAAGATAAGTTAAGAATCATGCACAACAAGTATTTAGAAGAATATTTTGAGGATTTAGATGATAGTGCATAACAGAAAGAAACCCCTGGCTTAATATCTATGCAAGATGATGTAATTGAAATAAAAGGAACTCTATACTCAACAAAGGTAACTACCTTCAATGAGTATGTTGCATTCCTAAACCTAGTTAAGCAAGATGAGATAATAAGCCAAGAATGGGACACTTTTAGAGAAAGGTTTGATAAAGTACTAAAATGGTTCTATAAGAATTACTTGGGAAAACCAATCCCTGGTCCAATTCCTCCCATAATAAATGGAGTGAAAATTCATTTATTTGATTTGTACAAACTAATTGAAGGCTATGAAGGATATTTAAGTGTTTACTTTGAACAAGGATTTAGTACAATAGGAGAAATTCTAGGTTTGTCAAGGCAAGATGGAGAAGAAATAAAGAGGTGCTTGTTGGGTCACTGAAATTACCCAAGTTTCCTTAACTAGGATTTGAACATAAAATAA
This sequence comes from Artemisia annua, assembly GCA_014162995.1. NCBI lineage: Eukaryota > Viridiplantae > Streptophyta > Magnoliopsida > Asterales > Asteraceae > Artemisia > Artemisia annua. Next base: position 4,924 of record LBNU01024898.1, on the reverse strand, counting down.
CCTAAGTGTCGAAATACCTTTAACACAATCAAGTCACTGAGTGAACAGACACTCAGTGAGTCATCTTCAAGATGCTCAGGACAAGCCATGAAGAAGGGTTTCTCCATTCAGTTGAGGCGGTATTCTCAGTGAATAGCACCTAAGCCCAAAGAAGAAGATGATGGATTCAGTAAGCGTTGACATAGCTCACTGAATCCCACTCCCTCCTCACCCATTCTACAAAGACTGAAAATTGGCGGGATTGGGAGGGAAAGTTTGAACTGCTTTATTTAGTACTTTATATATAAAGTCAAACTTTCCCTACCAACCTCAATCAAGCCCATACCTTAAAAGCTACTTTGTCACTATCCCCAATATGGGTATGTCTGACATGGAAGAAAATCTTTCCATAAGATTTCTTTAAGGTAGTCAATTAGTCAAACCTGGAATAGTATGTTTTATATGTATATATATATATATAGCATTGTAAAGAGGAGAAAAGGAAGTTTGTGAATTTAAGCTTTAGTCTTACACAAACCCTTTTCTCCTCCAAGAAACATACTCGTACTCGAGATAGCTCGATTGTACCGTAGTTGTTACTTAAGCTTAGCTTAAGTTTAGTGAGGAGGAACATACCATACATTGTCATTTCAATCCCAAGTGTTTGTTCCGCAAAACACTTGGGTATAATTCTTTGAATCATTTCTAATAAGAATTAAACGTTGAAAAATTATA
>LBNU01024897.1:191086-213596 GCA_014162995.1 Artemisia annua | reverse complement strand
AATATCACATTATCAACACAAGTGTGAGTTATGATCCAATGCATATTCTTTTCATCTACAAAGGATGTAAATATTTTCATATCAATCGAATGTGATTGAGTATGAATATTCAAGACTATATCTTTAGTTATAATTTGATATAATCTTGAAACTAAACAAATAACCATCCAATTTCTTGTCCACACTCAAAAACATGTCAATTAGATTTAATAAATATATCAACCATAATTTGAATAATGAATTGATATAATATCAAGATCTTTCTTGACCCTCACGAACACTCATTTAAAAATAAATAAATGTTTTGATAGTGTGTTCCATTAATCCTAAAATTATTTATGAGCGAGGTTAGTGAATGATTGAAAGTTAACTTGTTACTTCATGATTGTTATATGTTTCGTTTATATGAAAGGCTATTCATTATTACGTATAATGAACACACTTAGATTTTGAAAATACTTTTTCTTTTATATAACTATTAATGTTTTAAAATGATCCAATTTCTCTTATTTAAACAACCTAAGGTGTTGAAAATATTTAAGTGTGTTGTTGAGAATAGATTAAATTGATTGAAATATTAAGGTGACTAAATTTAACTCATTTACAAGATGTTTGAGTAACATTAAGCCATCTATACCTTTATGCAATGCTAGCATAATATAGCAATCCTAACGCAAGAAATCTAGTGTAAGATCTAGTTAAGAATAAACCGGAAAACTAGCTATAAACTAATAGGGCACATATGCTTAGATATACAATTAGCTAAACTTCAAATAGCAACGATCATCTAATATATTCTATTAACAAAATATAATCACAAAGAAGTTCACATAACACATAAAACACTTGTCGTCGTTTTGTGTATTATATACACCAATGTTTACTTAGCTCGATTTTATTTGAAAATAAAATGGTTTCCTTCCCATTCTATAATTTAATTAAGATCAATATTTTGAAAATATAAATACTTAATTTTTCAAAAGTATATCAACTAGGAATGCCCGACTTGAAGGAAAAGGTAAAACAAAAGTTTTACGTTAAAACGAGACACAAATGTTTGACCACCATGTAGTATTTTGCCTTTCTGATAAATTTAACTTTGAAATGATTATTTTTAAGTATTTTAAATGAAAGTAGACTCAATTACCTTTAAAATGCCGGGTGGCACGACTTCTACGGACTTACGGTTAATTTTATATGATTTTTCAAAGTTTCTGAAAAACTGTCGAACAGACAGGCGGACCCCTTAATTTTAAGGGGGCCGCCCAGACAATTAAGGGGGCCGCCCATCTGGTACTCAAAAATGCATTTGTTAAAAATTATTTTCTAACTTTGTGGAAATGTGTGAAACTTTCTGAGTTTAATACCTAACATATAATACTTATTTTAAGCATAATTTTATTTCGAGCTAGTATAATTAGTGTATATAATATCAAAACTAATACAAGTTAATCAACAAAACACTTTTCATATTTAATCCTCCTTAATAGGTAATTTGATACATGGATCGTACTCAATTTTTAAAACCATTTTTTTTAATTTGTTTAAATTTCATTCGAAAAACCTTCAATTAGAGTTTAGTATGAAAACAACATATAATCAATATGTTCAATTATATATGTATGCTTTTGGATTTATTTTCAAAACTTAGTTTTATGAATGGAGCTTTGGTTGATCTTTATGTAAATATGTTTTCCTTTTAAAATCTTAAAACGTTTTGTATCAAATTATCGATTAATTTAAACTCAACATGAGAAGTGTGAATAATGCATCTAAGTCTATTAGACCATATCATATACTTATTCATCCTATAACAATATTAACTTCTATCTATCACACAATCAATATCAAAACAATATAAGCAACAATCAACACATATTTGCAAGCATAGATATAAAGCGATAAATGTAAGAATAAATGAAAAGAGTTAAGAGAAAGGAAATTCAAACCGGGCACGATGATTTATAGTGGTTCGGCTACAAGGACATCTTTAGAGAGATGTTTGGAAAGGATTGGGACTGAAAATTTTTGTGCAAAAGGTTGGGAAAAATTGCAGAAATGAACCAGTATTTATAGGGAATCATTTCTGACAAGAGGAGCGTGCCGGCCCCCTTAAATAGGTGCCGGCCCCCTTAAAATTAGGGGGGCGCCCTTATAATTAAGGGGGCCGCCCAGACGAAAACGGCAGTTTTCTTGTCTTTTTCTGGGGAAGGTTTATCTAGTGAAATTTTAACTGTTTTTGGTTAAAAATTTGAATTCATATATTTATTTTGAATTAAACATTTTCCTTTAATTACCAAATGTGTTTATATAATATGTTTATAACATTTTGTAACATTTTCTTTTAATTAAAACATTTTCCTTTAATTATCAAAAGTGTTTTTCTAAAATATATAAAATGTTTATAACATTTTATAAAATTTGTAATGTCTAAATAAAAATCCCTTTGATCATAAAATGTATTAGACATTTGTTTATACATACCTTAAGTGATTGTTGAAGCATACTCGAGACGTTGACGTATGAATGCATAGATGATTTGTGATCACAAGTAACTTAAACACTTTACCTTATGTGTTGTAACTTACATCTTTGTCATCATCAAAACATGAAGAGGATGTTTAGATTAAATATCATAATATAAATATCGTAATATTTATGCCAACATGAATTTTATGTTCTTATGAACCCTAAATTCGAATTTTAAAAGTAATTGAAAGAATTGACTTACAATGATGATTGTTATGCACTAGTGATTGATAATCTTGGATTAAAAGCCTTTGATTATAGTTTGATTGGTGTGATTAATTAAGGTAATGGTTAGTTTTTCGCCACTGATACTGCACAAGGGTTGTTTGGTTTGTTTTACTGAGCGTAGAAGAGGGAAAACGGGGTACTGCTACAAAAAGCCAGACGGTCCCTTATCTATAAGGGACCGCCAGTTGGTCGGGGACCGTCGGCAGAAAGGCTAGAAATTTTGACAGGTTTTTAGTTTTAGTCTTTAGAAAGGTATTTTTGTTAAGAACTGTTATAAACCAGATTTTTGACAACATGTAGTTCTAGACATGGAGGAGATACAGTACGCACGAGTAGGCTGACGTATGGGTATTGGGTAGAGTCGAGACAGAAGAAGTAGAAGAGACTCGAGATTGACGACACGCTGAATTAGGAGTGAGAATAGAGTCGAGACAAAAGAAAAGGAAGAAATGTGAAAGAGTCGAGATTCAAATATGAGACTTGCATCGGGAAGGCTAGAAGTCAATCAAGTAAATGGCGAGACGAGTCATAGACGAGAAATAGAGATGAGAAGAGATGTAGAGGAAGTTAAAAGTGTGCATCATCCATTTTGATTGATAGACGTGAGATGACGAAATTAGTAATGGTTGTGGTAAGACCATTATTTCCAAAGATTTGCTTAAGTCCCGGGAAGGATAAGCATTTAGACAAAATGTCTAAATCTAAGAGTTATCTATTATAACAATAATCTCACATAGCACATAAGCATATACCAAGCAAGCGAATAACAATAAGGCACATAGCATGCAAGCACATAGCAATCATAATAGTCGAGGTTTTCAGAAAGAGTACCTTTGCCGTTAGCTATTCCTAAGGTTACATTACCGTGAGAGACGTTTTGAGCGACGCAAGATGAGTCTTCACACGTATGCCTTGAGTGTGAATATGCGTCCATATCTTCGAGTTGTTTCCATTGTGCATCTAAAAACATAACTTGCAAGAAAACTTGGTCCCTAGTTTCTCATGGGTCTGTTATGGTTAGTTAACGACATCTATTGCATTTATATGCACATGGTGAGGATGTCCACAAGACGCACAAGTATACCTTTACAAATAATTTTAAATTTCTAGACAATTTTAACTAGTGATGATTTTCTAGACCTTCATTAGTTATGACCATTATTTTGACGATGCTTAGTTTTCAAAACTACTAGTTTTAGATTTGTCTAATAGGTTTTACAAATTTAATTTGTTTTGATTTGTTTGTTGAAGATTCACATGAATTATAACCTAATCCAGTTTTATCTCCGAAAGCCTTTTAATTATTTAGCAAATCCTTAAGAGACTTAGAACTCTTTTCAAATTTAACTAGTATATTAGACCTTTCATTAGTTTTTATAATTTCATTTTTGTAGTCTTGACACACTTTACACTCTAGATCAATTTCTATACTACTTTCAAGTCTTGACATTTTATCTTACAAAATGATTTCCTTTTCAAAATTACTTTCAAAAGATTTTGATGTTTCATTTTTCAAAAATGGTTTTCGATTTAGGTTGCATAAATGTTTAAATTCATTTTCTAATTTTGAAAATTCTAAAATGAAAGGGTCATAACAAAATTGTTCAAATTTAGAGTGTACCTTACTTGAAGTTTTAACCTTTTTAACATATTTTGTGTTAAAAGTGTATGTCGTCTTCTTCATCCGTATCACTCCAAGACTCTTTGATGAGTTCTCTTCGTAAATTGCTCATATAGTCATCGGCGTCATCACCTTCATTTAAAACATTTGAATTAGTAGCATGTGTATCTAACTTAGCTAATTGTCTATCTACTATTTCGTTTTCACAAGTGAAGAACAGTTCAAGATCAATGTCATCATCTTTTGCTTGACAATTTCCTTGATGAAATTTTAAAAGATTTTTCCAAATGTCATTTGCCGTTTGACACAAAAGTATTCCTTCATATTCAACTTTCGGCAAGGTTTATAAATCATTATTTTGGCCTCAATGTTTTTGCAAAACTTTCTTTTGAAAAATTCAGTTTGATTTTCAAAAGTTATTTTCATTGGTTGATAATCACCAATTGAAATGACATGCCAAAGATTTTGATCTATTGATTTCACATAAATTTCAGATCTATTTTTGCATTCAACAAAATTATTATTTTCAAAAAATGGTGGTTCGTTCAAATAATGCCCTTCTAGATATCTTTCAGATTCCATAGATCGATTCAAGCTTTAAAGTATAGTATACTCTAAAGGTCTTGATAACCTGGCTCTGATACCAATTGTAGAAACTAAAAAGGGGGGGGGGGTTGAATAGTTTCACCGATTATAGTTACGTTTTAAAACTTTTGTCTCTTTAGTGTCTTTGTTATGAAAACGGTTAGATTTGACAGTTATGTGATATCTACTAATGTTACGTTAACTAGTAAGTAAGTAAGTAAGTAAAGAGATAAGGAAAGAACACAACCAGACAGAGATGCGGCGATTATAGTGGTTCAGCACGAAGCTCACTCTTCATCCTACTCCACTCCTCGAGTACCACACTCGAGAGCTCACAATCACTATGTCAACATACTCCCTTCAGGCGGAGCAAACCGTACACAAGCTTACCCCAAGTTTAACGACGCTAAGCGAAATGTCGAGTTCTAATCCCAGCTAGAACCAATCTACACAAAGACCCACGTGACCTCACGAACAAGCACTCTTGTCCCCTTAGATCGACACATGATCCAAGTCTTCACGTGATGATCACTTCGTCACAATCTTCACAAGAATGAGCACTCTGGTTCTCTTGGGTTCATCTAACCCAAGTCTTCACACCCGGACTTCACTAAGTCATTATCTTCAAACAAAGAGAACTCTCGTTCACTTGGATTCACCCAATCCAAGTCTTCACATCCGGACTTCACTAAGTCCTAATCTTTACACAAGGACTACACTAAGTTCAAGTCTTCACACTATGACACCCGAGCTAATACACAACTCCTAGTGTAGTTACAACACTTTATGGACTTACACCTTGTCCGGATACACCCTAACACACCTAATCAATGACTCACACACAAGTCGGATATACTCTATTACAATATTTACAAATGAGAGAGTTGGAGGAAGAAGAGAATCATAACACTTGTTACGTTTGTGTGTAGACTCAATAACACATCGATTCTTGACGACTTTGAGTGTTCTTCTCTTGCACTTTGATATAGAGGATGAGAGAATCACTTATAAACATATAAAGACATGGTATAGTGATCAAATGTGGAAGAAAGAAAGAACAGAAAGTTTTCGTGCAAAGAGGGTTGGTTTTCTGAATGAAAAAGTTCAATATTTATAGCCACCAGGAGGAGCGGGGTACGGTCCCGTATATATAAGGGACCGTCTGCCCATTTATGGGACCGCCCCGACAGACGCTTCTATTTTTGTCCTGACGTGGTGAAAGTTTATCTGGTGAAAAGTCTTGTCTGATTTAGGTGGGAAAAATGGCTGTTGCAAGATTTGAATTTCAAATATATTTTAATAAAACGTTTGTTTTTAATTACAAAAATACTTTTGTAAAAATGTTTTGTCACATAAAAATGTGAAGTTTTGAGAAAATAAAATCTTTTGCCATTTTACTAATGTAGGTATCGTGTTTGTTCATGCCTGAAGTGACGTTGTTGTAGCTACGTTGTTGAAACGAGTTTTCTCGATTAAAAACTTATTAAACGTAGTTTTACATAATGTGTTTTTATATTTTGTGATTATCAAAATGTAAAGAAACCGAATAATGCAAACAACGTTTGTAAAAATGTTTTGTCACATAAAAATGTGAAGTTTTGAGAAAATAAATCTTTTACTACTTTACTAATGTAGGTATCATGTTTGTTCATACTTGAAGTGACGTTGTAGTAGCTACGTTGTTGAAACGAGTTTTCTCGATTAAAAACTTATTAAACGTAGTTTTACGTAATGTGTTTTTATATTTTGTGATTATCAAAACGTAAAGAAACCGAATAATGCAAATAACGTTTTTGACATTATTTGTATTATCACGTGATTATTATATGTGGTTGAAGGGTATATCAGTAATTTTACTTTTTAAAATCCGAAATATTTTGAAAGCTTCGTAAAGCAGTTTTGAAGGAAATTATTCTTATAACAAAGATCTTACAACTTCATAGAAACATTCAACGGGTAAAGCTAAAGATACGCAACATATTTCTACAAATAAACACAAGTACGCAACATACTTAGTAAAGTGTCAAACGTACGCAACATATTTTCAAAAAATCATCGATCTACACAATATGACCTGCTGGCAGCAGGTTACCAGGTCACCTAACTTAAAAAGTTACACCTTTGGTCCCTAAACTGTCTCATATCTCGCGTACATGATCCTATTTTGATAACGGTCGTTAAAAAAGTTTTTAAAAAAACTTTTTAACATTTTTTTTTAAATCGAGATAAAATCTTTTTTTTAACTAAAATTTAGAAAAAAAAAAGTTAAAAAAATTTAAAATTAAAAAAAAAAAGGAAAAAAATTTAAAAAATTATTTTTTTTAAAGTTAATATTTAAAAAAAAAAACATTTTTTTNTACCAGGTCACCTAACTTTAAAAGTTACACCTTTGGTCCCTAAACTGTCTCATATCTCGCGTACATGATCCTATTTTGATAACGGTCGTTAAAAAAGTTTTTAAAAAAACTTTTTAACATTTTTTTTTAAATCGAGATAAAATCTTTTTTTTAACTAAAATTTAGAAAAAAAAAAGTTAAAAAAATTTAAAATTAAAAAAAAAAAGGAAAAAAATTTAAAAAATTATTTTTTTTAAAGTTAATATTTAAAAAAAAAAACATTTTTTTTAAATTAACATTTGCGAAAAAAATTATAAAAAAAATCAATTTTTATAAAAAAAAAATTATTTTTTTAAAAAATACGCATTTTAAAAAAAAATAGGCATTTTTTTATAAAAATTAATTTTTAAAAAAATACGCATTTTATAAAAAAATTAATTATTATTTATAAAAAAAATAATTTTTTTTCGCAAATATTAATTTTTTTAAAAAATTTTGATTTTTTTTTAAATATTAACTTTAAAAAAAAATTAATTTTTAAAATTTTTTTCCTTTTTTTTTTTAAATTTTAAATTTTTTTAACTTTTTTTTTTCTAAATTTTAGTTAAAAAAAAGATTTTATCTCGATTTTAAAAAATAAATGTTAAAAAGTTTTTTTAAAAACTTTTTTAACGACCGTTAGCAAAATAGGATCATGTACGCGAGATATGAGACAGTTTTGGGACCAAAGGTGTAACTTTTAAAGTTAGGTGACCTGGTAACCTGCTGCCAGCAGGTCATATTGCGTAGATCGACGATTTTTTGAAAATATGTTGCGTACGTTTGACACTTTACAAAGTATGTTGCGTACTTGTGTTTATTTGTAGAAATACGTTGTGTATCTTTAGCTTTACCTCAACTTTCAAAAAATGCTACCAAAGAGGCCCTACATGGCTACATCTCTTATTTAAACAAGATAAATTAGCATACAACAAAGACGTTTTCAAGCCCCAAAAGTTACACAATAGCAGCAATTTGAAGTCATCAGGCTTTCATAACGGATGGACTTTTGAAATCTAATCTACGACATCGTCATGTTGGTCACAAACGGATGGACTTTTGAAATCATCATATATTTTGATATATGCAAACTTTGTTTAAATATAAACCCTGACTAAGGCTTTGATCAAACTTAAAAAAGCTAATATTCTACTTTTTTTTTTTTTTTTTTTTTNCTATCCTGTATCAAAGACCTTGATACAAATTTGAACACCTCTCTTCCCAGTCATACAAGAGGACTTTGATTCACTTTTTAAAGCACCATTACCATCCAACTACATTTCCATATCAACCCCCCACTATGGCCATTCAACCAACATCCACAACAGCCAAAGTAGGTTAGTTGTATGGCTTCATTGGGAACCCAATCCATCCAATCAAGGGCTCTTCCAAATCTCTACATTTCCCTCTTTACAAAAGGCTTCAAGGATTTGGAAACACTCACCTTGAGGGAGAAACTACATGCCCCCTTGGCAATACACTAATTGGACCAAGTAGGGTCATCTTACATCCCTCACTATTCCAATTATCCCATGTACCACTCTACAAGTTCATTCTCCCCTTCATACTAGGAAACCCACTTTATGGCTCACTTTTAGCTAAGTTTCATATTTATCATACTAGACTGCACTTACCTCCACCAAGGCCTAGTAAACAATCTATTATGAGTTGATATAATTCCAAGCATCTAGTAACCCAAGGTACATGGCCATCTAGTAAGATGAACTTTGATAGAACAAGCTTCAAACAAACTGTTAGTAGCTTTGTCATGGTATAAAACCCTATTAATAGCATACACATGAAAAACAACTGCTAATCCAAACAACCCTTCATACAGACTTATACTTCCAACCTCATACAGGCCAATACCACATACTTACTTGTTAACTTCATTTTTCCCCCATGATCATTTTCACATTCCACACTTCTTGAGCTCTAATGACTGCAATAGAAGGCTTGACTTTTAGTCCTGCAAGTTTGAGTTTAATAGTGTCACAAAATATCTCAAACAGGTCCTCCACACTCCTTTTTTAATCCCTAAACAGTCTGCAATTTCTTTCTTTCCATATTAGGTACACGCTAGCAGCAATGCTTAGCCTTCTAATGATATTCTTGATATTATTTCCATTCTCCATAACTGCATATCTGCTAACTGTCTCATTCCACTCCCATTCTCCCCACTTCAGCTCAATTTTAAGGCACACTTTCTTCCAAAACTCTCTTGAAAACTTACAGGTAAAAAACAGATGGTGTGAATCCATATCTTCACTACATAATGAACATACCATCATATCATAGGATCCCCATTTCTTAATTTTATCCTGAGTTATCAACCTGTTTTGAATTGCTAACCACAAGATGAATGCATGTTTTGGAATATTTTGGGAAAACCACACCAACTTGCTCCATGTCACATTTTCATCCTCCATCTGCAAGTCAGTATAAGGGTCTGTTTCTTTTTCTTCTTAAATTGTCTTACCACTAACAAGAGTGGACCCAAGTAATAAATTAATATTTTCTTTTGTTGAGGTCCCACTCATTTATGTTAAATGATCTTAATCATCAAGGCAAAAAAACCCCACCACTCCCCAATCAGACACAACAAGAGAGAGGGGACCCACTTATTTTAGATCCACTTATTCCAAAGAAAAAAAGAAACAAAACCTAAGCTTGTTTAACAGAAAACTTCTCAATCTCCCCTTTCTTGCTTTTCCATACCAATTCATCTCTACCATCTACTAGATTCACTGTTTGTAGTTGATTAAGCACCGGATATTTGACAATCCAGTCTTGAGGCCATATCCATTCACCATTACAAACAACATCTTTAACCACCATATTCTTCTCCAATCTAGCATTATACAAGTCTCTATTAGTAATAATAGTATGCAAAGCTCCTACTTGGCTCCAATTATCATACCAAGCAGAGGCATTACACCCATCACCAATTTTCATGACACAATAGTTTTTGACCTCATCTCTAACCTTCAAGATATTCTTCCAGCCCCAACTATCATTAGAGTCTCCATTGACAGCCCATATACTCTTATTTTTAAGCTTTACAATATTTACCCATTTCACCCATAATGAATCTTTTTTTGAAGCCACATGCCACAGATGTTTGACAACCATAGCTTTATTCCACACTTCAATATTTTTCAGACCCAGTCCACCCTGATTCTTTGGTTTACAAACCTGACTCCAAGCTACTTTTGCATTCCCCTTAGATTCTTCACCATTATTCTACAAAAAACCTTTCAACATACTTTCATGAGCTACCCTTCCAGTGGCGGATCCAACATTTTGAAATGGGTGTGGCCAGGGTTCTGAAAGGCTCAAGGCGCACTAAGGCGCAAAGGGGGGCAAAGAGCCTCGAGTCGAGGCGCATTCCAAAGCGCGGGATTCATGAATGCGAGGCGCACTAAAAACATTAAGTTTTTTATAAAATATATGACCATTATGTAGCTTAAATAACACAAAATAACATTAAAATACTTAATGAATGACAGATATTGCCATTATAAATATTAAAATGGATCAGTTGTCACTTCTAAAACAGATCAACTATTTGGCTCGATGACCTATATAGAGATTAAAATTTATATCAGACTAAATATGCTTGTATCCTAACTTGTAGCTTATATCTAACAAAGCTCACAATTTAATCCAAAATATCAAGCAAGCACATATTAATCTTCAAGGCACAATACTATATTTTCATGATAATATGTCGTAAAGAAAATACTTGATGAAACAAAGTAACTTCTTAAAGAAAATTTAAATCAATAAAATAAACATAAAATTAATTCAAATTTACAAATCATACAAATACTCACCCTATGACTTAAAAGGCCCATGTATCTTATCTTAATATTAAAAAAAAAAAAAATAAAAATAAAAAAAAATAAATAAATAAATAAATAAACCCTGTGACATCTCCTTGGCGCAAAAAGCCCCAAGGAGCAAAGGCGCAAAAAGCCCTTAAGGCGGGCGCTTTTTGTGGGATTCATGCATGTCGTGAGCCTCGATCTGAAAAAAGCTCAAAGGCTAGAGCCTTGAGCCTAGGCGCGCCTTAGGCGCGATTTTGACAACCATGGGTGTGGCACAAATTTTTGCTCGTGATAAACACGTTTACCAAGTTATTTCGATCGTCATATAACAAATTATCTTATGGCGTTTCAAGGTTTAAAAGCGTCTTTCATAATACAACTTCTGTTTGTGATTTTATTTAGTCAAATAAGCATCAATAAAAATAAAAACTGGCAAAATTAAAAACAACTCAAAAGCCTAATTTTTTAGTTATATAAAGCCTAAAAAACATTGAATTAAAATCTTAAGAAAAAAGTTACGATAATGGTAATAAATGGTCTATTGTTATTAAAGTTTGGGCTAAATTAGATTTATGCTCATCGTTTGGGCTTAGCTATTGGGCTCTAACTTTAGTTATCTTTTAATACTTTTGGCTAAATTAGATTTATGCTCATCTTTTGGGCTTAGCTATTGGGCCCATAAGTTTAGTTATCTTTTAATTCTATATATAGTACATTTCTTGAGGACTTTGGGAATGGAGCTGATTAAAATAAGAAAGTAATAAACAAATATTTGGGCTCCCACTGAATGCTTTAGTCCAGTTGCTTCGGTGTTTTGGGTCCAACATGAGATGTTATAACCGCCTTTAGAGATGATATGTTATCATCATTTTTTCTGGATAACTCTCAAAGAAACAAATAACATACAGCAGTCTGCATGATTCTCGAAGTTCGGTTTCCTTCGCCGTTTCCCAACGCACAACAGAGGCGACAGGTGCTTTCCGGCGGAACAACTGTGAGAATCTTCCCGTTCCACCATCTTCCAGATGTCGCTAAACTTTGTCGGCCTTTTGAATCCCACCGCCTCTACATCTTATCCATTCTTTTCCGTACAGGTTTTTCACATCTTTGACAAACATCATTATCTTTATTAATTCAATTTGATGTAGCTTTTTAATTGGTTTAAGCAGTTCACTATATAGTGGGTCTTTGAGATTGCTTATTTTTAAGCAGAAAAGCAGCTTTTATATTTCTATCATATTCGAATTAACTTTTACCCCTAAAATCGTTAATAAATGTGAAGTGCTAATTTTCACTCCTAAAAAGTACTTATATTTAAGCGGAAGCAGTGGAAATAAGGAAACCTAAACACCCCCGTGTTTAAAAGTGCGGTTAGATGTTATCAGTCAAATAGACTTTAGGTTAGTTATTATAAGGGTATAAGGTAATTGTAATTAACATCTCAAATAAGCATGTCCTTATTGAAAGTTGCTTATATCTGACCCTTCTTTTAAAGTTACATATATGTTGATATTGTCTTTGGGTTTCTGCTAATAGTTTGTCATTGTGATTTGTGTCCCGTGTTTTTGTTTCAGAAGGAGCACTGTCGAGTGAAAAGAGCCACGAATTGGCAAACAACCAATTGAGGTACTGTCAAATGTGGAGATTGTTGTGTAACCGTTAATCCCAGTTTTCTTTTGCGTGGTTAATTATAGAATATATTTCCGCTAACGAGCTCTGAACTATTCAGGTTAGATGACAAACATGTAGTACAAAGAGGATGGCTTGGGATACGGTGGGGATTTGAGAACTGCACGACACACAACTTTTAGTAAGGTTGGTTCTATGAATGTGAACTAATTGTTGAAATGAAAATGTTAAAGTAACTAATCTAATCTGAGTCACAAAATTGAATCGTGTCACCCTATAACAAAGAGGTCATGAACAGGTTTTCCACCGATATTAAAAACGTGTATTTCACTTGCGTCTGTTAGATTTGTTCACTAAATTAATGAAACCTATGAAAGTTGCTCACTTTTTCCTCTCATTTTCTGCAGATCAAACAAGTAACCCAAAAGGCACCATATTCGTAGTTCAAAAGACAGGATGTAAAAAAGAGTTTATATAATGCTCCGGGTGCATTTCATGTGGTTCCTGCACTGCGGACATGAATGGTTCATGACGCTTTGGATGGAGTTGTATGATGCGGATGTCTCACGTACGGTAGTCTGATAATTTTAAGATAAGTGTCTTTTGTAATCCTCATCTCTGCTAACAATTGGATTCATCGTTTTTGATATTAGATTAACGAAAAAGGCTGTGATGATTATTGTAATCTGAACGAAGTGAAACGGGTCTTTGAAAATCCGACCATTACTTGGCGGGGCAACAACTGGATGGCATTGTTTAGTGGCTACTACCATCACAAGTACGACCGACATCTATTTATTTAAACGAGAATGCCCGTGAAATTTGACTTTGTTTTGATTCTTTATTGAAACGATGCCCTTATGCAGGCTTTCACAGGAAGTAGTTCAGCAGCGGCGTCATCGGCTACAACAGAGGATGTTAGTCGAAATGGAGAGCTGAGTAATTTATACCCTAAGCTTGGAAGCTTTCCTGAGTTTTTGCCTCTTTAACTCCTCTTATTCAATGTAAGTCTCGAGTGCTGCTGTGATGTTATTGTTTTGGTTTTGTATTTGCAATGCTAAATTGCTGTCATTATCGTTTTATTTCTACATTTAAACGCTGAACTGTTTTTATCCTTATGCACGCATACACATACCGTATCACCGCAGAAACTGTTGTTGCCAGTAACGAATCGAATCAGTTTGTGGATGAAGGTATGTGTGCTTATTTGTGGTTCTGTTACTTCACTATCACATGCACAATGTAAATGCTTGTTTATAATACACTTACAACAATGAATTGTTGTAGCACAGGTCACTGACATCCTGGAAGAGAAATTCCCACTCGTACAGGAGCAAACGCCAGCGACATTCGACTTCTCAAGGTGCGTTAGGTTATGGGCTTTTATGTACATGGATATAGTGGATCAACCAACACTTTTAGCTGTACTAATTATTAACAGTTTCTTATTGTCATAGGCGTCTACAAGGACTTACAATAGAGTCGTACCTGCTCGCCCTAAAGCTAAAATCGTGAATTATTGCTGAAGGAATGGAGTTCAAGGCGTAGAAATCATATACTTCGTGGGGCAAAAACTAAAGAAGATGTTGGATTTGATATAGTGAACCATCAGCTGAGTGTGTGGCCTCCAATGGTTTTGATTGAGAATCCACAGCTTACACAAGAGAACCTGGTATGTATCACTACTTTTCAACAGGCTGTGTTTTACACTTACATAGGGTGTTTGGATGTTCTCTGAAACTCATTATTGGCGCCTTGCAGTTGCAATAGCCTATCTGAAGAAACAGGTGCTGCTTTCGATTATTTTACAATGCAAATCAGATATAGGAGCAAGCCAAATAGAGGCGATTCGAAAAGTGAAACGGAAGCTAAAATGCCTCTTTAGTATCAGGTACTAAATTTAGCTCTAGCTTTATACGCAAAAGTGATGGCAGTCCAATGGTCGCTCCAGATGTAAACCTATTCTTTATTGATTTGTCTATTTGTCTATTATAAATGTATGCCTGAACTTCATTCGTTCTGAATTAGTTTCTGCTTATACAATTAGTATGGTTGATTTCAATTTACCTTTACTGTATTTGTTTAATGGCATTGTGAATTGTTGCAGCCCATGTAGACTTTGCAAAAAGAATGGTAATTGTAAAACATTGTTATTGAGGTAAGAAATACCATTTTAGCCGCTTAAGCTAAATACCATTTATGAGCGAAGAAGTTGATTGATGCTACTACTCATTTTCGGTGTACGGAATGCCATTTTCTGTAAACAACAGCAGCCAGAAGTAACACTAAAATATAGCAGACGCCCCCGCCGCAACGCGGCGGGCACCTGCACCTCGTTTTCTATATTGCATGCGATGAAGAAATAAAACANAAAAAAAAAAAAAAAAAAAAAAAAAAACAGTGGCTGCTTCATGTGTGGTACGTGCCACACAGCCGGGCTTTTAGATGCTCTCCTCTCCATCACGATCCTCCCAATTTTGTAAGCAAAGACTTTGGAACAAAAAAGCAAATAGACCGTTGGCCACTTAAATGCATAAATATGATGATTGTACCAAAATATACATAACCATAATCCAACTAGCGAGAAAGATTCTCACATAACCATTATTAACTCTATCTAATTATTTTTACTTCTACTATATCCAAATGGATAACGTGGCCACAGTAAACAAAAGTGTAGAATACCTGAGATATTAATTACTGTAGTCCTATTCTAGGTAAGATTCAAAACCATACACGACAAAACACATAGCACGTGCAAGACCCACACGCGTGACGAGTATTCGTTAATCCCGATCCAACTTTTACGCTACATCCACAACCATCGATACTATCAACTCAAAAATCAAAATCACAATCACAAATTCACAACAAACAAATTAGCCAAAACAAAAAACCTAAAAACATGATTGATCCGAAAATAATCTTATTTATACCAGTACTTTAATTCCATCAACAATTAAGTCAAGGAAAAAACCCCCAAATCACAAAAACCCTAAAAATCATCCACCAAACATTAAACACACGAAACAAACACACAAACATTAATTAAAACATTAATGTTAGGGAAATCTAACAAAGCTGTCCACAATCAGCAACAACGACAGGCTTAGCAGTTTTTCCACTACCTGAGCCCACTTTCTCAATAGCAGTAACAACCTCATACCCTTCAACAACTTTGCCAAACACAACATGTTTCCCATCAAGCCACTCAGTCTTAGCGGTGCAAATAAAAAACTGAGACCCATTAGTGTTAGGTCCAGCGTTAGCCATAGACAAAATCCCAGGTCCGGTATGCTTCTTGATAAAGTTTTCATCAGCGAACTTGTTTCCATAGATGCTTTCACCACCAGTACCATTACCTCTAGTGAAATCACCTCCTTGACACATGAAGTTAGGGATCACACGGTGGAAAGATGACCCTTTGAAATGCAAGGGTTTCCCTGAAGTGCCTTTGCCCTTTTCACCTGTGCAAAGGGCACGGAAGTTCTCAGCTGTTCTTGGAGTGACGTCAGCGTAAAGCTCCATCACGATGCGACCAGCTGGGGCACCGCCGACTGTCATGTCGAAGAAAACCTTAGGGTTTGCCATTGATGTGGGTGTTGGTGTTAAGGGTGTATTGGTTATTGTGTTTCCCAGTGTTTGGTTTGGATGGAATGAGTTTTAGGGTTTTGTGTGTGTGGGGTTATATAGGGGTTTGTGACGGTTGGTGTGGTTTGGGGATGTGGTGTGGGCCGTTGGATTAGGACACGTGGTGTGTGTAGATGGGGTGTGGGTTGACTAGGGTTGGAGGGAGGTTAACTTGGGTTGAGTTGTTTCATGAGCACATCACGTGGTATATGCTAAAATAAATATTCTTTGATATTTTGAATTAAGACTACTCAAAACGGGGTATCAAGAGTGACATATTTTGTATTAAGACTACTCAAAATGGGGTATCAAGAGTGACAGAACTAGGGTAGGTCTCGAGATGCTCATAAAATTTTGCGACGTAATGTTATTTAATATAAGAATTTTTTTTTCCCTTTTTCGTTTTTTTTTAAATACACTCGTTTCATAAATGCTCTTTGTCCATACATGTTCTCATTCCGTCTCAGAGTATCACCCTCTCACTATCAAATGACTCGTAATATCTATTGAAACCACCCTAATCATCATTAGTTTCTCACTTAATGGTGACCAGACTCATCATTATCTTTTGTTTATATGTAAGGTATTTTGTGAGACATATATTTGTTAGATGGGTATTTAAATGGCGATGATCACTGATGTGTTATATAGGTCTATTTATTTGAATCAAGTTTTAATATTTACATTTTTGCGAACTAACCTATAAACTAACACTAATGAGCGGTCTACCTGATCAATGTAGCTAGTTGGGTAAGTATGAGTCGTTCGTCAGGAGGGATTTACTAATTAACTAATCCTAAAGGTATTCTAATTAACCTAAACTAATGCAAAGGAAGGTTCAGCCTGAGAGACTGGCACAAGTTTTGTTTTCTAATTAATCTACTAAAGCAATTAAATAAACTAAATAACGCAAAACAAACAAAAGAAGTAAAAAGGATACTAAATCAATACTAGGAAGAATGTGCTAGCCAAGCTTATTTCAATTACGCATTCTTAACATGTTTTACTAGTGCAATGATCCTAGTAAATTGCAGTCCCTCGTTGGTAATTTGCTAATATAAATAAGTTGTATCTTCTTCCATTATCCTAGGCTCTGACGAGGTGTTAGACCCATATCCCGGATACAAATAGGTCCCACTCTAGATGAAATTGACTAAGATTTAACGTGATTGGCTATGCAAACCCGGTAGTCAAAGTAATGGTCAAAGAACGTGTAACTTTGATATAGAAGATGAGTTATGTCATAGATATAATGAGAATGGACTTTAAGGGTCTAAAATCGTAATGTGTTTAATGTGCTACTGTTGATATAAATAATGCATAAAAACGTTATTTATATTTTTCGATATCTCTATGTTTTGACGATCACAAAATGTAAAAACATTAAACGCAAGATTATTACGTAAACAAGTATTAAGTTAGTTTATATCATTTTATCCAACTAAATCACTTAAGGTATGAATAAACAAGTGCTTAATACATTTTATGATCAAAGGGGTATTTAATTAATTATTACAAAGTTTATTAAATAATATAAACATATTATATACGAGGATGCAGAACGTGCTACGCACGGCTAAGAATCTAATTGTTAATTCGTGTATTCTTTCTGTATATTGGCAGTGTATACTTAATTATTGTTTAGTATGTTGTATGAAATGTTTACTTTCTTGTATAAAAAATTAAAAGTGTTTGATATTGTTTTGGTTTTTGTGGTGTTGTATTTTATATATGGGCTTTGGTTATTAAGTTTGTGATGGCTTTTGTTTCTTTTGGCCTATTACTTATTTGGCATAATAAAAAAAATAGTTTTGTTTCTTTTGGTCTATTACTTAGGCCCTACAATACTTGTCCATTAGATGGTTTTTTGCATGGTAATATGAAGCACACGGGGTCTATCTAATTGGTCATAGTTTAATGTGTGTTAAATATTTTCTTTTTATTAAGTTTGTAAGTTAAAGTTTGTGTAAATAATGTATATATAATATGCCCATAAACTGTATAAAAATCGTTACAAACTTTTTAGCTTCATCTCATTTTATTGTACAACTAATTTCATTGAAAATTAACATTGAAGTCTAACTAATATTAATAAATTTATCAATAAACTCAATTCTAAATAGCTAACTAAATGAATATTAATTAACACACTTTAATAATTCCTAAAACTTTTGGACTCCATTATTATGTCTTAAACTTATTTTTTTAATTTACAAATGGGTTTGAGCAAAAATTATTATATTCATTATTCAAGTTGCATGCTTACATAAACTAATCATTCTAAAAAGTATCATTTAACCATTTAAATGTTGCTTTACATACATGCTCGTGCGCATTTTCTTTAACCAATGCGCACATGTGAGCTACATCAATAGAAAATACACATAAATTACTTGTATATGAAAATGCATTAACATAATACAATACATATATCAATGCCTGACGAACCCGTGCGATGCACCGGCTGGGTCATTGGTTGAATTTCTACGTGTTCTGTACGTAATGTTTTTGCAGATGTTTATATACTTTTTATCAAGTTTGTGTCAATGTTTGTATTATAAGTTTTATATATCGGAACATTTATCATTTAGTACTAAATAACTCACGTAAACAATAGATACTTTCGTAGATATTGATGTTAACACATTTTGTGGAAAGTAATTAAATATATCAATATAATTCAGGCTCGTGCGATGCACAACCTGCATATTTATGTATCATTCTCATTTGTAAACTCAATATATATGGGATCATGCCATAATGCACATCTACAAAACTTATTTTCAATTAAAAAAAGCAGAGATCATACATGAATATACGGCTTGCACACTCATTTCATCTCTAAACATAAGATAACTATAACCATGCTACATATTTAGCTTACCCATAAAAAAGTAATTGGTCCTTTTTTGTTTTGTAACCAATAGTAATCCTTATGATTATTCATCCTCTAGGCTGGTAATATAACCATCAATGACATTGCATATGCAAATAAAATAATGATTTCCTACATAGGGACAAACTCGATGTGCATAAGCTGGTTGAAAACCTTATCTATTTTGTCAAGTGAGTCTGTCATTTGCAGGAACCACCCTTTACTTGCCTCGCCTTCCACATATGTCGGCCAAGACAACCAATCACCAATATTTTTCACTTCATCACCAACAACGTTTTTGCTATATATCGTTAGATTTTCCCCGAGATCAATCTTCTGGTCTCTTTTAGTCCATTTCTTGTCAAACATCTCAGAACCCACATGCTTCTTATCCACATCATTCCACAATGCTAACTGTAAATCCACTACATTTTCTTCATTACTTTGTGATATACGGCTCGCACCAGTAGCACCATCGTTACTATTATCAACCTCCACCCCTACAACATCTCTTCTTAATGTATCCAACAACTGTTTTCCAATTTTTTTAACTGTTTGAATTCATACGTGTTGGCCAAATAAACTCCTTTGGAGAAAATACCAACCATAATTTCTTTAACCAAATGTAGCATTCCTACCATTTTGGCTCTAAACCTGTGATTCCTTGGCAAAGATGATTGCTATATCATGAAATTACATGGTTCAACTCAACACCCCCATCAGGAAGGTTTTCGTTATCTACCATA
The DNA here is from genome assembly GCA_014162995.1 of Artemisia annua. Classification (NCBI taxonomy): domain Eukaryota; kingdom Viridiplantae; phylum Streptophyta; class Magnoliopsida; order Asterales; family Asteraceae; genus Artemisia; species Artemisia annua. Next base: position 193,548 of record LBNU01024897.1, on the reverse strand, counting down.
TCATCTTATATACCACTTTTAAATGTAAAAGTAATTGATCGATATATTGAGAGTAGCTTAAATGCAAAGATGATTGCTATTCTTCTTCCATGTAACATCTACAATCAATAAGTGCCTCAATGAATACGTGAACACTTCGTATGCCTCTCAATAAACACACTTGCACTTCGCAAGTAATTGATCAATAAATTGAGAGTAGCTTAATTGCAAAGATGATTGCTATTCTTCTTTCATACTTTATTGCATGGTTATGATTCATTGTATTAGAAGTTTCTCTTAGTTGTTAAAATCACTTTAAAAGCACCCTCCAAATACCCTCTAAATCAGTATAAACACAAATGACATTGTCCTTTAATGATTCCAAAAACAAATAACAAAACTAATTTTTTTTGTTCGACTTTTTAATTTTCTTGAAAAAGTGATTGAGTATAAAAAATTATTGCCTAACAATGACATGGCGTATATGCTTATAACGTGGAAGTTTATTATATGACGAACATTCATTCATACTTTTTTATTTAATAGAGTTTGAATTTTATATTTTAGCATGATCATGATGATAAAAAGGTTAAAAAATATAAATTTCACATCATGAGATTACAAAATTAAAGCTCAGGTTAATTAATCCTCCAACAATTCAGTATATACATATATGGATATCAAAGAGTCAAAAAGATTAAACGCGAACAAAATATTAACATTCAAATCCATCCAACTATTGAGTGTCGCAATGGAATCATCAATAAAATTTATGATAATGAGACTGATTAGAGGATGATTCAGCTTCATATATTGTAGACAACCGAAACCTAAAGGACCGAACAGCCAACCGAGTTTGCCTCGATGAATATATTTGCATTCCATTGGTTGAGCATGATTTCGACACTCCTAAGCTCGAAGACGATTGTTGTTGGCATCTTTCTTGTGAGGAAAGCTTTGCATGAACATAATTGTTTCTCGGTAGTGATCGGTCTCTTGTTTAATCTTTTCTTTTTTCTCCAAGTGGACTTTAAGTTTCTCTTCATCATATTTTTGTTGTTGCAACTCGAGTTGAGTTAGTTGTTTTGCTTTCTTCCTCTTCTTTTTATTCTAATTCTTTTTTTTCCCTTCATCCATTCCCTGACATTTGAAAAATCGATAATACATATAACAATAGAACTTAACTTTATCCCCCACGAATACTTTTTTTAAGAAAACGAAATGAATGAATTTAAGTTGGCCACCCCCTCCTCATGCATGAGGGGTCAAATAAAATCGAATACATTTTACGTGTATAAATATATTTTGTAAAAGGGAAAAAAAAGACATACGGTTGTTGGTGAAGATATCATCTCCTATACCATCTTCTTGCCCAAACCTATCATGCAAAAACAACACATATAAGATTACTAACAATCAATCATTAACAATACAATCACAAACAAATACTCATATGTCAGCATGTTTGCCAACGTTATTAATCATTTTGGAGCTGCTCATTACACACGACAACAACCAAAACTAAACTTAGTATCATATCACATTACCAAAAGAAACAATTCAAATAAATAAATATACATCACAACCATTTTTCAATAACCTTCTTCATCAACGACTCATGCACACCACGATGACTAAAATGAGTTTGGTTGAACGTGGTGTCGGCGGCGGAAACAGTTGATGTTGGTCGGTTCCGGTGGATGTGGCGGTGGAATAATTTGTTGTGGGTTGCTAAACTGTGCTATTTATACTCAAAAGAAGTAGTTGAAAGAGTTACCCAATTAATTTTCCTATTAAAGATCAAGTAATGCATACTCTAATAATTAAAATAGACTCTCCAAATGCCTTCTACAATCATAAGTGCCTCAATGAATACATGAACACTTCGCATGCCCCTCATAAACATGAACGCTTGACATGGACGTGGCATTAATCTTGATTCTTGCATGGCTACATTTTTCACTTCTAAAAACTATGTCATCAATGCTCCTCAAAAAATTGGTGTCATTAATACTTCCCCTTAAATTTTAGGACTCAATCTTATATGTTTATAGATTTTTGCAAAACACTTTTGGTAATAAAGGAAAATGTTTAAATCATACTAAATATATGAATTCAAATTTTTAACTAAAATCAGTTAGTTTTTCACCAAATAAACTTTCCTTAGAAAAAGACAAAGAATCTGGCCGTTACAGGTGGCCGGCCCCCTTAATTATAAGGGGCGGTCCCCTTAATTTTAAGGGGGCCAGCCTCCATTTAAGGGGGCCGGCACGCTCCCTGTGTCAGATTCTTTTGCCTATAAATACCACCTCAAACCTGGTATTTTTTCTCACCTTTTGCACAAAAATTTTCAGATTCAATCCTCTCTAAACATCTTTCAAAACCCTTTGATCATAACATTATTAATCCTTGTTTCAAGTGATTCAATCCCTCCTCATCCATCCTCATCCAAAGTGCAAGAGAAGAATACTCCTTCAACATCA
>LBNU01024897.1:160620-175466 GCA_014162995.1 Artemisia annua | reverse complement strand
TTGTCTCCATATAAGTTTCACAACCTTTTATTTTCTTGTTATTCTATTTTAATTGCAATAGTAGTTTTTGGGTTAGTTGACTAGCAACTAATTCCGCCCACTCATTCAAACCCGAGATTTTACTTGCTTTCTAAAAAAAAATATAAAAATATAAAAATAATCATCCCTCATCCTTAGACCTATTAGAGTAGTTTTTCATACCTAACGAACACTATTCCCTGTGGAGAACGATCAATCCCCCGTACTTACCACTACACTATACTACATCGGTCAGGTACACTGCCTGGTGGGGTTGTAAGCCTCTTGAGATCCCTTGAGAGGTAAAACCTGTTGCGTGGTCGCAATCCCGCGTATCAGTCGGAGAGGATCAGGCAACGGGCCAACATGCTCAGGTCCTAATGTGCGCAATAAATGGCATGCGTTTATTATGGAGCGGTGAAATAGTACCCAGGTTGAACACATGAAGTAGTTATTAAGTCGTCGATAAGTCATAAAAAAACTTTTAGTTTAATGATATCTCATGTATTGTAAGATAATTCCTCTACTAAAGTTGGGTGTAACGGTGTGACAACTCGTAAATTCTGGTCATTTTCCCAACTTTTTAAATTCACTATTCACAAGTTACTCTTCATCATTTACTATTCACTGATCACTATTCATTATTTTCGAAGTCAGTGTGAGACTTTGAGAAGTGTTCAAAAGTTTTACTATTCACGTGACACTATTCATTTCCGGAAGGAAAACACTATTCATGATCATCATTCATCATTTTGTAAACCTAGTTTACGGTATTCAAATACGCGTAACCAGCGTGGTTTAGCTGCGAAATCATGCATCATCAGTAAGGACACATCATATAGACTAGAGTAGTCTACATATCATCAGTAACATCATCAGTATATTAGGTCATGCACGGGTTTGTGTGATTTTCATTAACGTATGTTTAAATATTTAATAAACTTTACCACTCAGTTTTTTACTACTAACAATATACCCGATACTCCCGCCTATGATCCTAACATATTTTCATACTCATTCTAATAATATAAAATTTATATTATTAATTTACCCGGCGTTTTGAGACCTGTTGCTATATTTTTCTGTATACGCTAAAAATTACGTCGGATCACGATATTTCAACACGACAATTATTTTAACACCCGATTCTCATCAGGAATGTAATTTCATAATTTTTACAACGTCGTCACNTTTACTAACTTCATTTATTAGTTGTACCTTTTATCCCATTTTATTTTCAAACCATTTTATATATACCAAAGACTTCAAGTAACTTTCATTTAGTAGAAAAAATATATATATCTCTTTCTCTCTTGCTCCAACTCACGGCCAAGGAAGAAAAACAAGAAGAAACCATAGATTTTTGGAGTTCAAGTCATAATCAAGTCTCATTTGTATTCCTAGTTAGGGTTTTGAAATAAAAACCCCAAGGATACTTAAGCATTTTCATCAAAACTCATCAAATCTTCAAGTAAGTGTCTAAATAAATTTTCTACTCTTTTATACTTTCATTTAAGCTATTTTGATGTTTTAGTAACAAATCATACAAATATATATGTTACATACCACTCTATTTTAATCTTGTATTTTTAACATAGATCTATGATATTTAGAGTAATCTCATGAAACCCATCATTTTTGGTGAAGATTAGGACCCCATGACACCCTAAGAAGGTGTATGGTAGATTAAGAGTGGTTTTGATGTTTATTGGAGTGGATTGAGACAAGTAGTGAACTAGAAATTCCATTTTTGACACTATATATAAGTGGCTGTCCATTTTTGTAAAACGTGGAAAGATCAGGGGTTCGTGGGTAATTTTGGACTAAAGATTTAGAAAATACATTCAAAAACGAAACTATGGCCGCTGGAACGGATAAAAACGAGGTTATAACGAAGGAGAAATGTTAAAAAAAAGTTGAACGACGAAAACTATTTTTCTGAAAATATCACTTGCTGTTACACGACTTTCTATGGCTAAAACGAGGTGTTAAACGTAAACAAGACAACCCGAAACATTAAAAATCCACTAGTTCATTGTAACACGAGACCGGGGATATAAAGAACATAGAAAACGGACCTATAACGACCAAGATATGAGCGTTTAAAGTTCGGCGAAACATACACTTTTTCATCAGCTTTACCAAAATTTCACTATGAAACTGCAGTTCCAGGTGTCCATGTTTGGAGCCACTTTTCTCATTGATAGACACAGTTTTGGAAAAATGATAACTCTGAGAAAAAGTTAGTTCACCCAGCCTAGTTTTCAAAATGTCCAACCTTTTGTCAAACGAATTAATAACAAATAACTTATGGCCTTCCAAACTTTCCCAAAAACTGCCCAGAAACTGCAGAAACAGCCCAAACACCCTACTTCACGGCTATTTTTCTTTATGATCGAGACCCGTATGGACACAACTTCACTGTTACGACTTTTAGATAATGTTACAAGCTTCCTAAAACTACTGAGCTTCTTTCCTAACTCTTAATATTCACTATTTCGCGACTAGTTTTACGAGGCTATTTGGTCATATTTTCAAAGTCAAAGTTATGAAAAATGTCATTTTATGACGAAAACATTATATTTACCGACAGAACACCGAACGAGGATCGTGGAGTACCGTTTTAACATATTTACATGAAAAGTAGTTTATAACTTAATGAGATGTCAAAAATGTATTTTTCGACGATAAACGTTATTTTCAAAATTAACGAGTGGTATCGATAACATACGTATTTGCATGTATAGCATTGTATCATTGCTTACCTTAGATCATATCATTCATAATAGGTCGCGGTTAGAGACCGAGCCTCATTCCATCATATCCACTATTGTCATTGTTCTTATCATATCAGGTGAGTTTTCATAACCCAGTTTTCAATTAATTATTTGATTTCTAAATTCTCGGGGGAGAATACATTGCACCATTTTTGTACGGGCCAAAGTATTAAATTCATGTACATTGCTTAAGTTACCGCATTTGCCATGTTAAATTCCCCTTTTATTATCATGAACCGTTAATTGTGAGCAAGCGAAGGTGAGTGGATAGATCTATTGAGGGTGACTCCTCCATCCGCGTTGGTTTCACCAACAATCAAACGGATGCATTTCATTTCATTCATTCAGAGTGTTTGGCAAAACACTCCTTTTGGGGCATTAGTTCAGTCTAGCTTCGGGGTCATGAGCTTAAGCGCTAATGTACTATTTTTCATGTAACATTTTGTCATTCATTTTTATACTTGTGGTTACCGTAAAAACATTTCATTTACTTAAACCTATGATTCTCACCAACATTTTTGTTGACCGTTTTTAGCAATGTATTTTCAGGTAATTAAGGCATTCACACATGGCATACATGAAGACTTACCATAGAGTCGCAATGACGACGCGTCTCACTTGGATGTTTATGCACTTAAACTATCGTTTGATTCAAGGCAAACTTATTTCCGAAATTTGAAACATCTTTTGGGACCTATCTTTTGAAAATCTGAATGTTTTTATGATATCAATCGATGTATTTTAAAACGACACTTTAGGTCGTTCAATATAACTGTAACTGTGGTGCTATGATCAGCCACGCTCCAGGTATTCCATTCCGCTGCAAGTCATGAACTTGGAGGTGTGACAAACGGTGAGTAACCTTGATGCGTGGTTTTGTGACCTTACAACAGGTTTTACCTCTCAAGGAATCTCAAGAGGCTTACAACCCCACCAGGCAGTGTACCTGACCGATGTAGTATAGGATAGTGGTAAGTACGGGGGATTGATCGTTCTCTCACAGGGAATAGTGTTCGTTAGGACAGAAAAACTACTCTAATAGGTCTAAGGGTGAAGGAAGATTCTTTTTGTATTTTTATGTTTTTATGAAAAGCAAGTAAAATCTCGGTTTTGAAGGAGTGGGTGGAATTAGTTGCTAGTCAACTAACCCAAGATAACTACAATTGCAAATAAAATAAAATAACTAAACTATTTGGTTGTGAAAACTATATGGAGAAAAGTTGTGTTTACTTAGACTTCATTACTCCCTAACTATCTTTTACCGGTTAATTGATATGTATGTTACTTGTGTGGATGAAGGGTGTATTCCTAATAACTCATGGAGTGGCATACATATCTCTCCAATTCTATGAGCTCTTATCTCCTCCTATGCCATGCACGGCACAACCATAGGGATTGTAAACAGTGGCTCATGCGTTAAATACTACCTTAATAGCCTAGTATGCCTTGGCTACATGTTTCCCAAGACGTTCAAGCACGTTACCATAAAGGAGGTTGGCCAGTTTTCTTGAGCCTAACATTGATGGAACAATCATCCCAACAAACAACAACACATCAATTAACCAATAATTAATAGTTAGGTTTCATTAGATCTAAGCAAACACAAGAGAATTTAGCTACACATGTTAATTAAAAGACAAGCAAAAGAGATAATCAACCAACACATAGACATATTGATTGAATTAAAGTGAAGACTTATCTTTAATTAAGCATGAGGGTTCCAAGGGTTGGAAACCCTAAAAAGTACAGAAAATTCGTCTTTAGGGTTTGCCCTAAAAGTTCTCCACAAAGTTCCACACTAATGAATGAAAATTAGAAAACTATATATAGATTTTACACTCTGACGGCGTCAGGTTATAAGGGCTGACGCCGTCAGCTCGCCGCCATTAGGTTTCTCGGATGGCCTAGATCCACTTCTGACGCCGTCACCTTATAAATCCTTCTGGGCCGTCACTCTTTAACTTTACTCCTGACGGCCTACTTTTCCTAACACCTGACGGCGTCAGGTGTTAAATCCAAAATTTCCTCTGGCCCGTCATTTGAAAATTGGTTTCCACTCTTTTGTCAAGGCTTTCTGACGGCGTCACCTTGTGACTTCTGACGCCGTCAGGTTGTAAATCATCATCTTTTGAGACTTTGTCGTTTTCTTCACTTTTATGCTCCAAAAACGTCCGAATATGCATGTTTTCCAGAATTCCTCTCAAAAGTACCTAAAATGACAAAAGGAACGATTTAGGGCAATATTTGATCACATTTATACGAATTAGGGCTTAAATGACCCCCTAAAAGCGTAACACTTTTCGTCTCATCAAACCTCACCATCGCTAACTCAACGTCACATCATCTTTTCACTCCACCACCAACATTACCACCAACCAAGTGTAATAGGACCTGTAACAACCCACTAACTTTCCCCTTAGGTTAGAAATGCCTTACTAACTTAACTTAGGCCCTCACTAAGCACAATCTAGGTTAGAAATGCCATTAGGATTTTCCCGAGCCAAAATTTTGCTTTACTATATCTTATTAACTTAAGTACTTAACTAACCCCTAGACAAGCTCACCTATCTACCAAAGCCAACCAACACTATGTTTACTTGATGTAAACATCCCGGTATGTCAAGTCAAGGTTATAAACATATTTTCACTAAGAAAACCATCACTCTAATACTCTATGCTTATCTGAAAACCCTAACTGCACCTATGTGTTTACGGTTATCTTTAAAACCCTAATTGCCTATCCGAATCAACTTGAAAGTGTTTAAAGCTTAGGTATAAGTTATATTAGCTACCCTAGGATATATTAGACTCCCTAGAACATAGTAAAACCCCCTTGAACTTAGGTACAAGTCTTATATGCATAAAACCCTAAATAGGTTATAACTTCCCGGAAACTAGGTTTAACTTTCCCAAATCTTTACCATAAGCTACCATCACTTAGTATAAGCCCCCTAGGACTTAGAATTAGTCATTAGACACTCCTAGGACACCAAATTAGGCACTAAACCCTAGGCTAAACCTAAAACTCTCACTAGACAAAACTAGGTTAAAACTATACCTAAAAACCTAAAACTAGCTACTATACTACTCTAAACTACCAAGTAAGCTACCTAGCACCTCTATATAACTAAACAAGCACCCTAGCACCTCCAAGCACCCAATCAAGGAGGTGCATCACCTCCTTGTCACCACCTTGAACCAAACCGCCTCCCTCGGCTCTCTATCACCACAAACCGGCCTACCACTAGCTCTCTAGCTATGTATAGCTCGTCATTGTCATCTCCTAGACTTGCCAAACCTTCCCTAGCCTTGCTTGCTCAGCCCTCCCCCCCACGACACATGGCAAAGCTTTGCTTGGTCGCTACTCCTTACGCGGCTATAAAAAGCCAACCCTCCCCTCATTTCTTCTTCACACCTCCTCTCTTCTCTACCTCACTTATATTCTGTAGTCTAAGACCCTTAGAAGCCAAAGAGATCGAGTAACGAAGCCTTGGTAGTGTCGAGTTGTGAATTTGAGCTGAGAGAACCCTAGAAAACTCTAGCGCCCTCGTTACCCTTCCTACGACCTAGGTAAGCCTTGACCTTGAATCTAGTATACTTAGAATAGACTTAGGACACTTAGGAGAGACCTTAGATACCTTAGAACCCTTAGCTAGGACCTAGAACCCAATCATTTGCATGCTTTCCTTTTGAAACCCTAATTAGGTCGAATTGCATGTTTGTGTGTCATATAGCTTATTTACTTGATATAATCTGAATTATGTGGCTTATTTGAACTTATATGAGTTAGTTATAAGCTTAGAAACTAGATTGCCATGCTAAATTATGAATTACATGCATTTAGGACTAGTTTTGCAAAATATTACATGCATAGGGGTATATATTGTAAATTCCTGAAACTATAAAGTCTAGGGACTGTTTTTGACATTTCCTAGAAGTTATTAGTGTAAGGACTAGATTTGCAATATATTAAAACCTTAGGATAAATATTAAAACAAGTATTAAACTAAAAAGGACTAGTTTTGCAAATATTATAAAGATAAGGGTAAATAGAGTAAATAATGAAAGTTAGTATAATTTAGGAACTATTTTTGCCATTTCTTTAGAATATATAAGTATAGGGACTAAATGTGCAATAGTTAGAAAGTTATATGCTTAATTGTTATAAGTTTATAAGTTTAGGGTAGAAAATGTAAATATATAAACTTAAAGGGTAAAAATGGACTATTTTCATAAGAATATAAAACCTACTTTAAGTCAGAAGCGTAACACAATACTAGGGAGCTTCATGCGAGGAGTACTATGTGGATATTTCGTTTTGACGAGTCTGCTGGGTTTACGATTTAAAGTGCCCTGGCTCCTCAAACGATTATTGCATATACTTCTGAGTTATGATGGCCCGAACGGTGTTATGTTATAACTAAACCCTAATAACAACATAAATCAATAGTAGGGAGCTTCGTGTGAGGAGTATTAACTTCTGAATTATGATGGCCCGAATGGTATTATGATAACATAATACAATAGTAGGGAGCTTCATGTGAGGAGTCATATACTTCTGAATTACGATGGCCCGAACGGTGTTATGTTATATATATAAAAACCCTAAGAATAATTAGTTAAGAAACCTAGACTAAGAGGGTGTTTGATTTCGACTTAATTGACTTAATATGAAAAAAACTGAATTAATTAAGTCATATGAAAATTGTTTGTTTGTGACTTAATAGGTAAAGATGACTGAAAATATTAAGTAATAAAACTGCGATTGTCTGCATTAAGTCAACTCTTAATTAAACATGACTTAATTAAAAAATTAAACAAACAAGCCCTAAGACTTGACATACACACACCTACACCAACCCAGGATACGTGAGTGAGTTGTCTAAACCCCTACTTTAATTAACATAAGACCCAGGTGAGTTTTCATAGCCTCACACCTTTTAAACGCTTTCTAAATGCTTTACAAACCCTGTGAGGGGGATACATGCTTTAAACCGAATACAAGTCTTTTTCTTTGGTTATTGCACGAGTAAACAAACTGCCACTACTACATAACATAAAATTCATGAATCTAATCGTTTGGGATATTTTACCCACGCGAACGCGAGTATAGTTGATAGATCTATTGGAGTCTGACAACTCCCGTTGGTATTAACACCTCACTGGGTGGTACCAATAAGTACTATACTTGAACCCACTGAAGGATTAACTTTGGCAAGTTATCCTTCCCATCCCCTCATGTTGGGTCTGCAGCCCAAATGACCCGGATTGTTAACGTGTGGTTCATGAGCTTAGTGCAATATACCTTCTATCACTAAATTTTTCCACACATAGGGTTTAAGCTGAACCCTGTGGAACTTGTATTCACTAACTTTCTATTTAAACCTATGACTCTCACTCAACATACGTGTTGACTTTTAAGCATGTTATCCTAGGTAATTAGGCACTATAGGAACCCTGGCACGGAGAGGCACTGGACATGAGAATGTCCAGTATAGTTATCATTCATCAGTTTTGTGTCTAAACTCGTATCTTAGGGACCTCTCTTTTGGTAAAAGTATATCTTTTACTATAAAAACTCTGATAAATAAATGAATGATAACAACTTTTTCAAAACGTCTCTTTTCGAGTCGTTTTCTATTTCTTGTCTTTGTTTCCATGAAGTAATACCCTAAACACTTAATCCGCTGCGAACAGTGAAAAATGGGGGTGTTACAGGACCCAAATTCACTACCCAAACATAACCTATTTATACACAAATATACCCCCCATAAAGCCAACATTACCCACACATCTCTCTCCACAATTCGATCTTACAGCGATCAACTTGTGCTTAAAATGTGTCAAAGACGCGTCATTTGGAGCGGCATTTTACCTTGGACGCGTGGTGGGAGGGAGGAAGACGTGGCTTCTTCCTCAATTACACCCAGCCTAAATGGTTGTGGCATGTGGGAAATGTCGTTTTAAGACATGTGTGTGGTGTAGCGTATATTGATTAGGGGTATTCAAAAACCTGAGAAATCGACAAACCAAGTCGAACCGCTCAATCCGAAACCAAAAAAACCCAAAATGATCGAAATAAAAAAAACTCGCTTATCACGGTACGATTTCGGTTTTTATTTTTAGATATTCGCGGTTAACCGCTCATACGTGAAGGTTTTTAACTAAATATTCAAATAATTGTACAATTATTGATTATATTATTGCACTAATTTTATTGTTTTAACGACCTTTTTATCTCCCAATGCAGATATTTAGGGGTTCTTGGTTCGTATTACGTAATAGGAAAATGAATATAATGAAAATACTAAGGAATATAATGATTATTACCATTATAATTGATGATGCCTGGTTCAAAAGACTATAATAATTTACAAAAGTTAACCTACTTAAAAAAAAATTAACTGCATTGATCAACTTAATAATAAATTGCGACTAGTAAATTGAAAACATGAGACCAAAAAATTATGACAGGTCTCACATATGTAAAAAACAATATCTTTTGGACATAAGCTTTTTCCATTCAACATTTAAGGACGTAAATTGCATACAAAGTTTTTTAAGTTCTATTAAACACAATAGCAATTGTGGTCATAACTTTTGTGTAACTAAGAAAAGAAAATGATTTAAAGAAAATACAATGGACCAAATTAAAGATACATATTAAAAGACTATATGGATGTAAGAAGTTATATGTGGAAGTGTGGGGAGAAAATTAAGGAAAGTAGGAAGAAACAAAAATTCAAGAATTATAGGGTTATTACCTCAAAATAATGGATTGCTTAGTAGTGGGTAACAGTTAATTGCAGTATAGCAAAATAGGGCTGTAAACGAAGCGAACGTTCAGTGAACATTTCATGAACCGTTCGGTAAAAAGTTCGTTTATGTATTAAATGAACGAGCTTGAACAATATTTTACGTTCATTTAGTTAAATGAACGAACATGAACAAAGGCCACGTCCGTTCATTTATTTTTGTGAACGTCCGATTATGTGTTTATTGACGTTTGTTTATGTTTATTTATTTGTTTACGTTCGTATATCATATCTTTTTATTGTATATTTTTAAAACTGGTTTGTATAAATAAAACAACACTTATAAAGCAAAATAGTATGCATAATTTAATAAAGTTTAAGTTTGTTTTTCTACATTTACTTATGTTTGATCGTTTATATTCATTTAAGTTTCGTTTAGTGTCTTGATGAACGAGCATAAACGTATATGAGCAACTAATTTTCTTAATACACGAACATGAACAAGAAAATTCGTCCGTTTAAGTGTTCGTGTCCGTTTATTTGTCCGGTTAAAATTAAATGAACGAACATGAACAAGGCTCTGTTCGTGTTCGTCCGGTTCGTTTACAGCCCTAATAGCAAACCAACCATCATTAATCATTATATTTGCTATTCCTCAGCCCTTAATACCCCAAACAAAACGCACCCTTACTAAACATCCATGTGTGAAAATTGATTAATGTGATCGTAAACTAAACATCGAATAAATATTTTTTGTTAATATGTTATGTATGTTTATTTGAATGCATTCATCCTGATAAAATAACTTTAATATAACTATAATCTATTCTATTTTACTTAATTTTACTAAGATGATATTTTACGTTTTAGATCATGTTATTGTTCATACGATTAAACTCGATAAAATGTCTACAGTGGTTAATCGTGAATAACCCTTCATTTCAAATACCCGCATGTCTAACTACCTGCCTAATACGATTTCGTTTCGGGTAGTAAAATGAATTACCCTCCCCCAAACTTTAAAAAATCATAAAGCGTGAAGTTAAAGCATAGGAAAGAAAAGGTGACAAAGATCCGAAAATACGGACGAAGGAGCTGTCCCTCCTCTCCTTCCTATAAAACCCCGAAAATTTCGCAAAATTCCACCAGATCTCTCCTCCAATTTCCAATTTTTCTCCAATACAAATCTGTAAGATTCTTGTTCTTAGAATGTTGCTCATATCCTTCCATTTCATCATAAATCACATGTGGGTTAATTGATATTATATATATATTGTGTTAGATAGATAATTTTGTTAAATCATATTCTTTACTAATTATTTTTGGGCAAGATCTGTTGATTTTTATTAGTTACGCTAATTTCATGTGTTATATAATGTTTGATCTGATTAATTATGGGTTTAAATATTACTATCTGGCAAATGGGTATGCATAATTAAGGAAGAAAGATTGTTACTTTGATATTGCATAATGTAACTTTTGGAGAATTGCAATTAAAGGTAGCTAAATTTGCCAATGTGGGGTTTGAGTAATTTTTTCACGCATCAAAAGGATTCTTAGGGTCCTTGAATTTGTCAAAATTTGAACTTTCGCTCGTTTTTAGTGAGCTGAAAAAGTACTCGTGCCCCACGTTGGCAAATTTGAGATTTTTAGATAATCCTTTGTTGGATCTTGTTCAGATCTTGAATTTTTTAGGCGCTGTAATTTGTAGATTTGAATATATATTTGTTCATTTGCGTCTGGTTATGATTCGGGGAACTTGTTTTGATGTGGATGTGTAGATCTATATGTTAACTACATATGATTTGAGTCTCTATGATTGAAAGTTGGTGTTATGACTGCTACGGTTTAGGACCCATCTGAAAGTCATGGCTTTTGGGTAAATTATGTGATGGATCTGTTTATATGTAAGTATAAACTTGTGTTCTTCTTACGTCATTTTGATGGGTCTATGGTTAAGGAAGGTTATAAGGAATCACTGTTTTATGTGCGGAGTATGTTTAGAAGGTCTTTTGACGGTCATACCTAGCCTAGCTATAGATGATCTCTGATCTAGATATGCCACTCTGTTACATGATATCCATATACTTATTTGAATTGGGGTTCCTAAATGATAGAACACAAAAGTATGAAAAAAGTGGCTAATATTTGTTACACTTCCCTGAAAATGTGCTTGCTTGTTTTGTGACCGAACCTAAAAGTCACGGTTTCAAGTTGTATGCAACTAAAAGAAAGATTCGGATAACGACTTTTATCTCTAGGGTTTAAAAGCTGTTTGGTTTGCAACTTCTAATATTTATTCTTTGGGTTGGATGCAGGGTTAAGTTTAAGGCACACTAGCACAGACTTATGGGGACTGTTGTCGATGCTGCAAATAAGGTAGCTATATAGTAGCATCCTTTTATTGTTTCATCCAATCTTAAAAATATTATGGGCAACATTCAAAATGAATGTGTTTATATGATTGCAGGAAGGAGCCAAGAGTGCTCTTAGTGAAAAGAAGCCCAAGGTTGTGTTTGTTCTAGGTGAGTACTTCAATAATAAGTTAAAGGATCTAACAGTTTACGGTCTAAAATAATATAATTTCTCCCTGCGTCCCATTAAAGTTTGAAACGGTTAATCTCCGCATAGTTTATTGGAAGTGTTTGATCATTAACTAAATGCTAAAATATCCTTCACCAACCCATGGAATCAAAAGTAACATACATCTAACTTTTACTCATCTAAACATGAACAGGAGGCCCGGGCAGTGGTAAGGGTACACAATGTGCCAATATTGTAGAGCACTTTGGATATACCCATCTTAGTGCTGGAGATCTTCTGCGCGCAGAAATAAAATCCGGCTCTGAAAACGGGTACTTTATCTTTTAACTCATTTGACTACTTAACAATTTCTTACATCTAACAATGGATACTTAAGATATGATTTCACTGTATTTTTATTCTAAATTTTTATTGGTACACTATAGGACCATGATTCAGAACATGATTTCTGAAGGAACAATTGTTCCTTCGGAAGTAACAATCAAGCTTCTTGAAAAAGCAATTATGGAAATTGAGAACGACAAGTTCCTAATTGATGGTTTTCCTCGTAATGAGGAAAATCGTGCAGCCTTTGAGCTAGTTGTGAGTTCTAAATTCTAAACTTCAATAAAAAATCATCTTTTATTGAGCTGTTTTAGGCATCATATAATCATGTCATATATCTAACTCTTGTTATGGTTTATATAGACTGGAATTGTACCCGAGTTTGTTCTTTTCTTTGATTGTTCGGAGGAAGAGATGGAGAGGCGCATCTTGGGCCGCAACCAGGTTTGGCATATGTCTTGTGTGATTGGACTAATTTTTTTTTTGGGTTAATTGCCAAACGGATAAACTTACTATCAAGTATCGAACCATTCGTCAATATTTTACCTGAAAATGATTTTCAACCAGTTTGACCATAATTTTCTTAAAAGAAATAAAGAATCGATATTTGGTGATAGTATTGTATGATTTAGTCTTTTGGTAAAAAACCAATTTTTTTTTGAAGAATTATAGAGTTTTTGTAGCTGATTGTGTTTAACATTGCTTTTTTGGATATGAAGGGGAGAGTAGATGATAACGTCGAGACAATAAGGAAGCGGTTTAGGGTTTTTGTGGAGTCTAGTCTTGCTGTTATCAACTATTACAGCTCTAAGGGGAAGGTCAAAAAGGTAATACGAAAGTTTTGTTTTTGGTTATATTACGTCTGATAACTGTTGTTTGTGGTGTAATGAGTACTGACAACTGATTAATTTTTCTCTAAGATTGATGCTGGTAAGCCTGTTGAAGAAGTTTTTGAAGCAGTTAAGGCTGTTTTCGCCCCTGTTGATGACAAGGTAAAGCACTGAACTGAAGCTCGTCGTATGTTATCTCAAAAAAGCCTCGTTTGCTGATTGGAAGAACATACTTTACAAATATAATGTTTAATACTAAGGGGACATAATTTTTATTAAGTAGTTAATAGTTATTCAGCTTCATCATTATCTCGAGATTTATGGTATGATTGTTATGTTTTGCAGGCTGCTGCCTAGGTGTTGTCTCTATTACAACAATTCTATGGTATTCATTTAAGGTAAACACCACCAATCAGTAGTACGATTCCCATTCGTCAACTCCTTTTTTGGGTTATATCAACTCCTTTTTTTGTTGCGTGAAACCTGATTTCATAGACCAATAACTGGAAGTTTTAGGCTAGCTTACGTTTCCCATTTGTCAACTTACTAAACAAAATTAGTATTAACATTACTGTTCATTGTTTATCTGTTGTTTGCAGTTTGGTTAATACGTGATGCATCATTATAACGTGCTACAGATTATGGTGGCTTAGTGTAAGGTTACTCAAATTGATCATGAACCATCTGATGGATGATTTTTCTGATTGATTGAGAACAAATTTTATATGTATAATGGTTATTTTTTATTTGTCTAAAGAAGAGTAAATTGCATAAATCGTCCCTGAACTTTGGTCAGATTGCATGTTTTGTCCCAACCATTACGAAAGTGCAGATTTCGTCCCTGTGGGAAACCTTTGAGCAAATTTTCGTCCCTGATTGGGATGAAAATTGCATAATTCGAAAGTGCCAAATTGCATGTTTAGTCCCAATCAGGGACGGAAATTTACTCAAAGGTTTCCCACAGGGACGATTTCTGCACTTTTGAAATGGTTGGGACAAAACATGCAATCTGGCCAAAGTTTAGGGACTATTTATGCTATTAACTCTCTAAAGAATTACATTATTAATTGTAACAGTAATATTCGTATATCGTGTTCTTAATTCTTGAAATTATATGTTAACATTATATTAAGCACCCCTGTACTATTAATCTTAGTCAATGGTGATAAGAAATACTACCATTATCCTCGATGTAATACAACAATCGCGCCTCCCTTCAATTCGTTAGTTCTTCTTAGCTTCAAAAGAAACTGCAAACATGTCCGCTTCCTTTTGTCTCTTGGCTATCAACCTCGTGATTCTCTGCAACCTCATTATATATGATTGGAGGCAACATGTGTGAAAACGTAGAGGGGTGAATACGTTACCGTTTAAAACTTTATTACTTGTTGTATCAAATGTCCATTTTTAGCTTGTTCTAATATGAAAGATGTTACTTGTAGTTTATGACTAACATAACTTAAAACATGTTATCACACAAGTACAATCAACAAGTCACAACACAAACAATCACATAATGCAAACATCAAAATAAAGTGTAAGCGACGATTGTAAGGTTTTCTCCGCCGAGAAGGGAGGTTGTTGATCTAGTGAAGTAA
>LBNU01024897.1:136490-154542 GCA_014162995.1 Artemisia annua | reverse complement strand
AAAGATCCTAGAAGAACATATATCCATGAAACACATTGTTTAACTACCAAATTGTTCAAATTTCAAGTTGTGCCAAACACTCCTTAACAATGGACATTTATCGACTCCCGAAACCCGTTCAAGTATCCTAATAATACTTGGAACATATGCACCTAATTAAATGTGATAGATTAAAACAAAAAAAAACACATATTCTAACACATGTTAGCATATAGATCAAGCCGAGGATTATGAGCTTACCATAAATGGAAATTAAGCTAAGCATTGAAAATTGATAACAACAAAGTGTTATCATCCAAACATGATATGATTAGTTTACATGATCAATCAAAGATGAGTTTCTATCTTATAGCACGAAACATTCATTAAACATCATTGTAGAAACATATATACCAAACTTCATCTTACAAAAATACTACATGTTTAAAAATGTAGTGACTCATTTAGACGCTTGACCATATTCCAAGATATTTAATTAGTATTACTTAATTCCCATTCCTAAGTGAATTATGCAAAATAATCACATAACATATGCAAGGAAGAATATCTAAATCAATAAGCAATACAAACACAAATTCTCAACTTAGCACACACAATCTAGCAAATATCCTATTGTGTATAAACATGAAATCGACAAACAAGCAAATGAATATCATGACAAAATTGATGCTCATGAATCACAAATAAACAAGTGTAATCCCAACTTACAACAAGCAAACAACATGTATGCAAACAACTTAAACAAGTAGTCATATTAGCATAGCATAAAAAAAATATACTTTTCGTCACTTTGCGTTTAAATATGACGATGTATGCCAAGCTTGATTAGTTTCCTTTGTATATATGAATATCACAAAATTATTTAGTTTCAAAGAAAATAATGTCAATGTTCAAAGGATACTAACTTATATTGCCTAACTCAAAAGTTTGAGTTTCTACGTCAAAATGAAACTTGATATTTTGAACACATTGAAGTATTTGGTTTAATCTTTTGACTTCAGATTAGATTCAGGCCATAACATCATTTTTAAAAGAAAGTAGACACAATTCCCTTCAAATTGATAGGTGGCGCGACTCCTACGGACTTACGGTTAATTAGTTATGAATTTTTGAAGTTTACAAAAAAAATTTGACTGTGCAGCCAATGAACCTTCGTCCAAAGGGCAAGGAACCCTTCTGAGGGTTCCGCGAGTTCCGCGGGTCTGCTGTAACAAAATTTTATATAATGCTAAAAACATGTATTTTGCATAGCGAAAATGTGTAGGACTTACTAGACTTGTTAGTAAACATTTAATACAACTATTTTAACATCATTTCTTCTTATGTGACTCATCTAATCATCTACGAATGTGATTATTCAACTAAATTTTTAGTTAACCCAAACACTCCTTTTTGAAACCGTATTTTACGTTCATTAGCTCTAACCACATAATTTGACTCTTACAAATTTTAAGAAATGTTTTCTTTTATTTTTCAAGGACACCTTCAAGCTTGTATACAAAGTAACATTTAACAACAAAGTTTCTAAGTATACTTTAGCGAAACATTTTTCATATTATATTCCGCTTCAATGGAAATTTGATACATGGACCGTACTCTATTTTAAAAACCATTTGTTTTGAAAATAAGAGCTACGAGGCTCTGATACAATTTGTGAAAACGTAGAGGGGGGGTGAATACGTTACCGTTTAAAAACTTTACTACTTGTTGTATCAAATGTCCATTTTAGCTTGTTGTAATATGAAAGACGTTTCTTGTTGTTTATGACCAACATAACTTAATACATGTTATCACACAAGTACAAACAACAAGTCACAACACACACAATCACATAATGCAAACATCAAAGCAAAGCAATAAGTAAAGGGAAAGTGCAAACCATTCACGACACGAGTATTTATCGTGGTTCGGCTACAAGGACCTCTTTTGTCCTTGCCCTACGTCCACGCCCCGAGTACCCAACTCGAGAGTTACTTCACTAGATCAACAACCTCCCTTCTCGGCGGAGAAAACCTTACAATCGTCGCTTACACTTTTACCGACATTAAGCTAGATGTCGAGTTCTTTTACAAGGGTACAACCACTCCCATCGTCGCTTACAATTTTACCGACACAAAGCTAGATGTCGAGTTCTTTACCAAGGGTACAACCACTCCCGCTATGTTTTGTGGCCCAACATAAAAACCTTGTGTTTTATGGCACAAACACATAAACCATCTAATCTATCTTGAGATGACATAATGATGATCCATGACATAAAAGTCTAATGGATGTAAAATGACTAATCTACATGAACTTCTTGAATAAGAAGTCTTCAATCATAGAGGATGCCAAGTGCCCTTGAATCTTCATATGTTGGAATGCTTTCATGAATGATTACTTCAAGATCTTTTAACCTTCTTGGTGGATCATGAAGTATGATATGCTTACAACAAAGATGAATGTTAGAAGCATTATGATCATTATAGAAAGGGTGACTAATGGGTGTTTTTACATGGTTTTCTACTACACTATGTGTGTGTGGATTTTCATCAAGTTTTCAAGTGAAAACAACTTGCTCTATTTATAGGCAAAACAAGTAAAGAAAACCATGTTCTTAAAACTAGCAAAGGTAAAAACCATGTTCTTAAACCACTACTATTTTAGTCAACATTGACAAGACTTTTAACTTAATGTTGACAAGACAAGACACATTTAAAAGGATACTTCCAAAGTGTGTAAGAACTTCATGGCAAGTCAAACACACAACATATTCATGAATGCATGATGTGACAAGACACATTTAAAAGAATACTTCCCTATTCATGAATGCATGATGTGACAAGACACATTTAAAAGAATACTTCCAAAATGTGTAAGAACTTCTTGGCAAGTCAAACACACAAATGTCACATCTAGTAAATGATATTTGACCAAGGTAATTTTCAAATATAATTTTTCATTTTATGAAAAATACATTTAGACAAATGTATATACTAACTTAAAAAGATAAGTTACTTGTATATGAAAAATATATTAGCTAGCTATATAATATTTAGTAAGTTACTAAAAATGTTTTATGTACTTATGTTGTTATAAGACACATTTTTATATATTGTAAACTTACTAATATTATCTAGACACCTAATGTGACACTTATTCTATTTGACCCCTAAAGTGCACTTTGACACTTAAAATACTTAAAGACCCTAAAAGTATTTTAGTCATTCTAAATGGTTGGTCAAGGGGTTTGATCATAATGCTACATAACAAACATGTACGAACCTGTGTTGTAGCATACGATGACTCGAGACGTTGAGAGGTGTTGAATGTTTGTTGAGACAAAGTATGATTACAAGTAACTTGTACATTTTACGTTATGTATCAAGTTATACGTTTGTCATCAATCAAAACAAACGAGACTGTATAGATTAAATATCGTAATATTTGCACTAACAACATGTTTACTGGTCTTGGCACATATCGACTGTATAAAAGTAACTTTTTGTACCACCTGATCTCTCGAGCATAAACCTAAAAGCTTCATAAAACTAATTAAAACTAATAAACAACAACTATACCCAATCCTGCCAGAGTGTATCAAAACTAATATCATCTAGATAATTGACATGGCAGGACATGATCTAATCAGTTCATTCAAAACTGAGTATAAACAGAATGATAATGTCAATCCTCCTTGTTGGGGCTTAGGTAAACTGACGATGAGTCTGAAATTTAGGCTAATTTTAGCTTACTATTGTTAATCCACATCCATACACTTATATTATAACTTCAGTTAATTTAGCCATATCCAATAACGGGTAAAACTGATATGAAGATAGCTTATTCATTAATGAAAGTTACTAGATTCAAAACGCAACTGGAACCTTAGTTTTTTACATACAAGTGCGATGCGGCACAAGAAGAAATTAGGGTTTTGCTTAACATAGCTCTAAGGGCTACGTTTAAGAAAAAAAAACAAGCACAATTGGTGGTACATGTAGTAGGTTGAGAGAGCTTAAAGTTATGGGGTGAACAATTATTATTGAATGTGCAAGCAGTTAATGTGTGTTTGAATAACTTAAACATAGGGCTACATTTAGCAAATCAAACAAAGCATCTGAATATCATGCACTCTTAAAGCTAAGTCAAACAAAGCATCTGAATGTCATGTGATATGTAGCAAGGCACTAAGATTCGCTAAGACAGTCAAGACAAGAAATCAATTTCAAAGAACAAAGAGGGGGATACGGGAATGATGTCATCTAAAATAAAGAAAAAGGGTAAAGGTAAAGCAAGGAGGAACAACATTGTACATGCAGGTGATGATGATCATTCTTGTTCACTATCTCAAGAGGATTCAGAAGATGATGATTCAGTTTCTATGTACAATCCTCGGCATAACTTTAGGTGGAAAACTGGCTCGTTCAAAAAATGACGTGTTTAGTGACTTACTTGTCAGAGGTGAACAACAATGACATACCACCCACCCCTTTGTGAGCTTCAATGGTGGCTTTAAGGACAACAATTGTTTTTCATCTTATACAAGGTTGCAGCTCCTCACTTTATTTTGATCATCATTGTGTACAATTTCGTGGTTGAATTTTATCATCTTGGTTCAAGTATTTACTTCAGCTCTAAAGTTCGTCCATTCTTCTCGATATTTCAAGTTGCCCTCAAATGCTCAATTTTAGTGAGTTCACAGTTTATAGATAGCAATTAGTCTCAATCCCATGAGTGACGGGTTGCAATTTTTTGTTTTGTTCTCACATTGTTCTCTAGGATGTCATCTTGCATCCTTGAATTGTATCACCTTTTGGATCACATGTGATTCATTTTAGAGGGGAAGGTGTGGTGACAAGGGCAACTTACTCATTTGGGGCCCACGGGACTAACCACCTCCTCACTCACAACTAACCTCAACTTACTCATTTGGTGCCCACCACTTACAACTTTATTTTTTTTATTCATTTCATTAAATAAACTAAATTCATTTCATTAAATTAAAAATACAATACAAGAAAATAAATACATACGAAACGTAAAATAACGATACGGTTAAAATAACAATACGAAACGAACATGAAGTTTTTATAAAGACTTGTAATTATCGATGAGTTCTGACCTTTCCTCCCAAACTTGCAACACTTGTTCCCTGACCATTTTCAAGGCGAATTGAAGTTGCAGATCTGTTTCATCATTGAGGCAGCTCACACAACCTTTCAACCTCTGGAGCACGAGTATGCATCTGTCGTATAAAACGAGTAATCTCACCTAGCAAACAGTTAATTAACTTAAGTTCTTTCTCCTCTTCATTGCGTAATCGGGTAAGGATAGTATTTTGTACTTCAGCTGGTTCGTTAGCCATTGTATTTGTGTGAGAATACGAAGTGTTGTTTAATTGGTATTTATAGGGAAAAACTAGCCGTTAGAAGATATTGTAAAGGGAAACTAGCCGTTACAAGATATTGTAAAAGGAAACTAGCCGTTAAGCCTTTTATTCAAATACTCACGATACGGACATACAAACACATACGCTACGGAAATACAAATACTCACGATACGGTAATACAAACACAAACGATACGGAAATACAAATACAGACGATACGGAAATACATAAGCCATTAATCCCTATATCTGTTCCATATGGGGTTGTTTCTCAAAATGAACCACACGTTAAGATAATTGAAGCCGTGCCCACCAAATCGTTCTCTGAAAATGTTCATTGCAGTGTGAAGACGATCATTGAACTCGCCAGTACGCTACACGCCCAAGTAAATATCATTGAATTTTTGACATTCACAGTTCATTCTTGCCCACTTACGCGTTATCTGGTGTTTGATACGAAAAGGATCGTCAGATTAGTTGTTGAACCTCTCTGTAACCTCATTCCAAAATGCGGATTCGCCATAGAATTCGTGAACGAAACACCACATGTCGGCTAGCAAGTTCTCTTCTTCAACAGACCAACGATTAGCCATTGTAAAATTGTTTAGAATTAAAAAAAAAAAGGCGGATAAACGTTTAAAATTCAAATTCAAAAACAAGAGCGAGGTAAATTTAAATTCCACATCCATACAACGGCCCTATAAATAGCCATTCCCAGGTGCTCACAATATACCCACAATTGACACACAAATCATACATAATTCACAAACAATTCTCTCAAAACAATGTCTCACAACAATTCACCAGATAACGAGTCTTTCCCCGTATTCCCATACGACAATCAACCACAAAACAATCCACCACAAGATCTGTTTCCCGTCTTCCAATATGACAATACACCACAAAACACTCCACCGGAAGTTCTGTTTCCACCGGTAAACAATCCACCGGCAAACAATCCACCCAACTACAATCCACCGGCAAACTATCCACCACAAAACCAACCCAATGCATTTGGGTTAACTGATGAAGAACTTTACGAGCAAGATATGCAAGTCTTGCTACAGGTTCAAGCAGAGGAAGAACGTCAGGGAAAGGCTCGTGAGGTGCGAGCAAAAGCTAAACAGGATCGGAGAAACCATCGAGCAGAATAGCGATGGAAAATGGGATTAAACCGTGTGCCATCGAGTGAGGACGATTCCAGTGCCGACTATTCGAGTGACGAGGGATATGGCACAGACTAAATCATTTTATTGATTCGTAGTTTAGTTTAATCGTAGGTTAATCGTACGTTGTTTAGTGTATTTCAATTCCATGTATTATGTATTTTAATTCCGTGTTTAATGTATTTTCATTTCGTTTTTAAAAAANAAAAAAGACGATTTGCAGTTTGCTTCAGCTCGTTGTGCAGACGAGCATCTCTTGAACGGCGAACAACGGCGAGCTCCACCTGGTGTGGCAACGAGCTGAAATGCTCCTCCACGTAGGACGGCAAGTTGGTTTGGCGAGCCCACACCTTCCCCTCTTAATACAAAACCTTTTTGCCAAAATATTTTTTAATGCAATTTCCAATTAATTATCATGCAACGGCAAAACAGCAATGTACGTGCTGATATTCACAAATTAATTAGCTGGTTATCAACTAATGAATTACACTAATGTCCGATTTCACAAAACTATACTGTTGGTCCCTGTGCTAATGTCCGATTTCGTATTTAGACAAGTTACAGAGGAATTACACTAATGAATCCATATCCACCAACAGTGTATCACATGGACATCCCACTCGGTTCAATAAGAAGTCTTATGCGTACTTTTGAAATGCTGTTGTTTTGCATCAATTATCAAATATCACTACAGCAACATATCTTGCGACTATATCCCGTGACGCAGTGGCGGAGCTAGAAAAAAATTTGTGGGATGGCCGAAACAAACTTTTTCCCGAAAATACATTAGATGGGAGGGCCGAGGTGAAACAAAAAAAATTTTAACACATGAAATCGCGGAAAATTACATTAACGGACTTAGGCCTAGGGGGCCGGGACCCTTCCCGGTCCTCACTAAGCTCCGCCCCTGCCGTGACGGTAATCATTTTGAGCATGTACAGTATCCAACTCACTACTCTTTACATTCTTATTTTTTCAAGTAGTCTCGATTCTGCCTCATGCGACTTACAGAGTCCATATTACTGTGTTTGTTGTTCTTTTGCTTTTATGCTTCATTAATGGGTTTTAGAATCTTCCAGTCGCCTTTAAATGGAAAAACCGTTGGTTGGGTTAGTTAAAAAATAATCCAAAATGAAGAACAATGAACTTTCCATGATCAAGAGTTTGAACATAGGATGCTAGCTATGATTACACAACTGTCTATATACTAAAAGTTCAAACAAAAATAATACCATTCTCCTGAATAGTATCAAGAACAATCGCTAGCCTACCTTCAATTCGTTCATTCTTTTTCGCTTCAAAAGCCACTGCAAAGACATCAGCTTCCTTTGATCGCTCAGCTATCAACCTCCCAATGACTCTGCAGGCCTCATTATCTATGAGTGAAGGCAATGCGTTCCTTAAATCCTTAGCATTTGTGGTCGCAACTGATACCACTTTGCTGGTACCTCTATGCATCACTTTTGCGTGAATGAACCTTTTTGAAAAGAAAACGTTTAATTGAAATGGTCTCATGTACATATCTGTCCTTTGTTTCCATGATTTCTTGTTTGGTCTTTTTTCTGCTTCGCTTCGTGATCTTCGTGTCCATGCGGCTTCAACAACAAACCCCTATGGAAGAAAACGGTTAAAGATAAATAAAAAGACGAAAAAAAATAAATAAATAAATAAAAAAGAGCAGCATATCAATGAAGCAGAAACAAGAACAAAATTTAATAGACAGCAAGGGCGTAAAGCTATCTATAACTTTATTTGGTCTTTCTTTGTCTTTAAATACTTGGTTAGGATGACAGTATTCAGGTATCACTAAGTTTTCAGTCTTGTTTTCCTCTTTTAATAGGGATGGGATAGCCTTCTTTATACAGTTCTCGGGATTGTATGGATGTGTGCTGTGAAAATGATTACGTAATATTGAACAACATAAAGCACGTCATAAGAGATAGTGTATGTACGGTGTGCTATCTGAATTTGTTATAATAGTAATCTTCAACTATTTAATACGTAACAGAGCACACCCTTATAACAGGATAATCAACTTAAAAAGCATAATTTGTTAATCAAACTAATGACATTACTAATAAAACTGCGGATCTGTTAATTGTTCTTAAGAAGAGCAGTTATGGGATATGAAATTTCAAATTGCTTATATAAAATAGCTTACTTCGCTCAGAAATACAGTAATTAGATAAGCGGTCAGATATGCAATCTCAACATTACATCCTCAGGTATCAAAACACGATAAGCAGATAACAAGTTTTATTAAGCAATCCCAAAACCTCCTAAGAACAATCCTAGTAATAATGTGAAAAGTTTTTAAGAACTTGAATACAGTTTATTTGGTTACTTGTTTCTCTTTTTTTCAATCCTACCACCAAGGCACAGATCCCTAACAGATCAGGCAGAACAAGCTTATCATGTAAAAAAACAAATCAAAATGACAAGGTGATAGTCCGTCACATTTACAAAAAGAAAGTGATTAAAATTAAACAACTCGTTTCACAATAGGCGTATATGCATGTGCGTACAAATACATACATACATATATGTACATTTATGCACATACTTAAATATATAACAAAAGAAATGGAATAAAGGGAATAAGAATTTATATGCAGATACAAAAATTCATAAAGTTTTTTGTCTTTAGGATGATTGCTACTGTATTAGTGAAAAAACTAAAACTTCCAACATTTAGATGAAACACTTGTATTGTTTTAATTCATTTCAGAACACACTTTTTATACTCCATATTAGGACCAAAGGGCTTTGGCTCAGTTGGTATCCACGTCCGAAAAACTCATGGGCGCACTGGAGAGATTTTGTGGATAAAAGGTCAAGGGTTCGAATCTCAGCTCGTGCGCCTCACGGAGCTATTCCTTGTGGGGTGGACAAATACAATGGCGGGTGCCTTTTGGGTCAGGGTGTTCCCGCTAATTCACACCTTTTTGTGGATACTCCATATTGGTTTGTAAGCTAAATGACATCAAATTCCAGTCATTTCAGGCCTTGACTTCCATGGTCAAACAACCCCAATTTGTAACAAACCATAAAAAGTTCTCTATGAATATCGAAAACCACATCGAACTTAATACATTATAACAACTACTACGAACTAAAATATTTTGGAATTAAGGGGTAAAAATCGCATCATTTTGCATATAAAAGTCAGTTCAATGACTTCAAAAGTCAAACCACATCAACTCAACAACCCATATCATATTTTACCCAATCCACTTATCTATTACAAAGATCATCATTTATATAAAAAAAATCAAACAAATTATTCCATACAAGCTAAACACTTTTCAAATAATCACACCCACAACATAAAAACACAAAAAGATTCAAACTTTAAGTGTACCTTGTTCTTGAGTGTACGATTTGATGGAGTTGAATTGAGGGAAAGATTTAACTGAGGAAATGAAGAAGACCATGATAGTGAAACTGGTTTTTGAGATGGGGTTTTAATGAATTGTGATTGGAGAGTGAATGATGATGGTACAAAAGAACATGAAGCCGCCATTAAAGTGTTCCAAGAACAAGACTTGTTACTTGATAGTTGAAGTTGGATAACATATGTTTAAGTTTGGGACTTTTGTAAATGTACCCCCTCTATTTATTTTTATTTATTTTATTTTATTTTTTAACAGAAAATAAATATTTTCAACCTAATTTCGAGTGAAAATATTTTACTTCAAAATTAACAAAATCTATCATTCTTTTTAAGTATTCTTCCTTTTCTTTCATTCATTAACTAATACTCAAGAACACAACTTTTTTTTTTTTTTTTTAATTCATTTTTTTCTTTTCTTTCTTTAAGTGATATTCGAAAACACAGTGTAATTTTCTAATGGTGTTTGTTTAAGTTATTTGACACTTTTTTAGAAATGAGATTCACAAAAATATTTATTTTCACGGTTAGTTATTTTTACGAAATATCCGTTTTTTCCTAAAAACTAAATGGTATCCAAAATTTTGCAACTCTTGCCACCACTTTGCAGGTTGACCTTGTGACCACCTTGCGGATTGCTAACCCTTCGAAAAATGAATCACACTTAAACTTGGGACACCTTGCGAAATTTTCCAAGATTAAGAAATATTTGTTCACAATCGCCAAATACCTCACGAATATGTTATCTTGTTTTTTGATTCAAGTCACATAACAAGAGGTTTACATATACCTTAACAAAATTTCGCAAGGTGGTTGTAAGTTTAAATGTACGAATTTTTGGGCAAGACTGACAATCCGCAATGATGGTCGCAAGGTCAATCCACAAAGTGGTTGCAAGGTTGTGGAATTTATTTGTATTTTTAAGTTTTTTGTAAAATACGGGTATTATTGATGAAAGATTGTGGCGAAAATAATTATTTTGTTATTCTCTTTTTAAATTAAGAGCTTCTAAGTATAGCCCATAAAAGTGAGCTTACAGAGTATAAGTTTATAAAGTTTTCAATAAGTATGCAAGCTCGTCAAGAATAAAAGGTGATAAATGCAATCAAGAATTTAAAAGATTAAAGTCTAATAATCATAGAAGAAAATCACATGTTGATATGACTTTAAACCTCTGTTAATATTTTGAGAATTACTTTATGTTAAATATTTAATATATCCATAGATTTTAAATAGTTATAAAGACCAGTAAGTAGCTTGAAAAGATTCTTATTAGCCATCAATAAAGAAAAGTCTGAATGCAAGATCGTAAAAAAGAAAGTAAAAACATGTGTAGTTGTGAATGATGCTGACAAAAAGAAGCTTGAAGTTGCGAAGAAAATAAACGATGCCTACGGCTCTACAAATATCCTTTCTTTGCGGTTATTGAGGATGATAGTATTGTGTCTCCACAAATATTCTTTCTTTGCGGTTATTTGTACACTCAACAATGAAAACATGGTAACTACCGATGAACTACAAATATTTTTTCTTTGCGGTTATTGAGGATGATAGTATTGTGTTGGCCAGGTGAGCTAAAAAGGTATGATACGTTGGTTGGATCACTTGATATGTCAATCGTAGTTGCTATTAGTGCGAATAGTGGGTTGAGTAGTTTGACCAAGGTGTCATACTTTAGCTCGACCGTCTTTCTCATGTTACCATTAATAAGAAATTTATTTGTATTGTATTTATATGTAATGAAGATCTACTTATATTCGTTATCGAGTGAAATCAAACTTCAGAGTTTTCTTTGTCACAAAAGATTAAACTGTATTGTTTTATAGTATTTTTGAATATCGGCAAAATCAAATTATTTCTAATTGTAGCTTTTGTCATTAATTAGTAGATTGCGGATTCAATTGTAGATTATATAACCCCACACTAAATAAAGAAAGGGTGTTGGCTATCACATATGCTAGATGTAGAATAATGATTTACATAATTGGTATGCCTAATTTTATAACTATGGCTAGTCGTAATGGGAGGTCAACCATTCGATCTGTCGCATCCCAAGACGCGTCCCCCCTGTACGAGACCTCCAATGAAAGCGTCCCCCCTCCCCCTTGGATTAGCTTGGTTTGGTCGGCAACTCAACCGAACGAATTGCACATTTATGTGTGGGTTCCAATGCACATCTAAACATATTTTAGTCGAAAAAAGTTTGGTCATGCATTTGATCACTATTACGGGCATT
Organism: Artemisia annua; assembly: GCA_014162995.1. NCBI lineage: Eukaryota > Viridiplantae > Streptophyta > Magnoliopsida > Asterales > Asteraceae > Artemisia > Artemisia annua. The sequence continues at coordinate 142,380 of LBNU01024897.1, read as the reverse complement.
TGGTCTTAGAGAAAGAAGCTGGGTTGGCATTGAGGTAGCTGGGACATTTGGTCACAATTACTGTACTAATTTAATGAGAATCTTGATACATGTGGCAAGATTAATGGTATAAGAAGAGACAAGTAGTACAATCCACGTGTTGAACAATGAATAGAGCAGGGATGTATTCTATGTAAACATCTCGCATTCATTGTTTTTGCACATGCTTTAGTAATAAGGTGTTAAGGTGAGTACGTATGGAGATGAAGTGGTGTTAATTTGAATAAAGAAAAAGCTTGGTCTATTACACTTTTAATCATATCACTGAAATAAATGAGTATTAATTTAAACTTGCAAAGGATATACATCTACTTGATGGATCATTGACATAAACGCGTATAAGTGACTGAACCTGCAACAGATATACAACAACTACTTGGTCGATCATTGAAATAAAGGAGTATTATTAATATGATGATATGCATATAGTGATATACATGGTTAAATTGTCATTTTGAATTATAATTAAACCCGTTCATCCCCGATCCAACTGTCCTTCATCTTGGGTCCTTCTGGCCCTTCTTCTCCAAATACCTCAGCCGGGACCTTCTCCAACAATTTATTGGCAAGTGCTTCCACCTTATCCGGTAAGTAGGTCGTTGCCTTCTTTATTTCGCTCATATAGTTATAAGTAATCTTAGGACCCCATGTTGATACAAAAGTTGGGCGTTCCTTGTTTAGACTCCTGTTCCCGTATCAATTGGATCTTAATGCTTGAGGCCTGCGCACTAAGAGAACAAAGAAAACACCGTTAGGCTTATCGTGGGATTGTTTCCCATGATTATCCTCCGGTGTGAGAGTAAGTAATCGGTTTTAGGGTTTTAGTGAAGAGTTAGGGTTATTAGATGATACCTTTAATGAGAGCCGTGATGCCCTTTATATACACACGAAATCCGTGTAGGTTTCGTGTTCCTTACTCTTCGGCGTATCCCCTATATTCGGTCCATTGATCCTTATCTCATAAATAAGAGATCCCATATCGAGACCAAAAATAGATTAGGCTTTGGGCCTTTGTGAGCCCAAACCTTTGTCATGATAGCCCATGCGTGGTGGGCTTGGTGTTAGTATCGTCCATTAGTCGGGTTCGTGACCCGAGTGCGGACTATACGTCATCATGTCCCCCCAGTCTAGCATGCGCACGGTGCAACCGCGGATGCTAGAATAACAGTCGTAACGAAAAATACTCCAGTATACGTGGCGGATAAGTTTCAAATGTTTCCCGCCAAAAGAATATACCATGAATATAGTCCAAATAAATCCAAAAATCTTCCTTGGAAATCGTGGGAAAGTGCAAAAAGTACATTGCCTTTTGATCTCCTAGCCACACGATTTAAGTGAGTGGATTACACGTGTCATCCATCCATGGGGGTGAAACCCTATATAAAGGTTAACCCCCCTTTCACTGTTGTGACAACTGGCAAATTAGGGAGCTATTTTAAAAATCCGCATTACTTTAAAAATCTAACGATATGAAATATGTGAAATTTATTTCCATTGGAATATGTCTATTTTGAATTGGTGACTTGATTCTATGAAATCTTATTGGAATTTTATTCGTATCGTGGATTTTTATATGAGATATATACTATGGATATTATTTACCTCGTCTATTAGGCACTACGTTGACTTCGGCACTAGAAAAACCCAACGAGTTTAAATCTTTTGAATAATGGTCGCGTTTAAACGATNATTGGTGACTTGATTCTATGAAATCTTATTGGAATTTTATTCGTATCGTGGATTTTTATATGAGATATATACTATGGATATTATTTACCTCGTCTATTAGGCATTACGTTGACTTCGGCACTAGAAAAACCTAACGAGTTTAAATCTTTTGAATAATGGTCGCGTTTAAACGATAAATGAACGTTTTATCTTTTATATGAATCGGGAAGTGTTTTGGGAATTAATGGTGGCTTATAAAAATATATTTCGGCGACGTTTAATATTTTTAAAAGTAAATGATCGTGTTACGGGAAAACCGGTTAGTAATATTCACCTAAACTTAAAAGTTATTGTGGTTCATTTTGGAAACATGAGACTTTAGGGACCAATGGGTAAATTTCGGGTATAATAACCCTTCCCCTAACCCTAACCCTCATATTGCCGGCTACCACCCACAAACACCGCCACCGCCGACCTCCAAACAACACGACCACCACCAAACGATTCCCCATCATTTTCTTTACTAGATCTACTACAACACGCACCTAAAACTCGCATTTTGATCTCGTTAATCACCAAACGCGCCGTATTTTCTTGTTTGTTCGAGTAATCCGAGTTCTTTTCTTGTGTTTTCGAAGGTAAGCGCGAGTCACACCGAGTTGTGACTCGGTTTTTGGCATAAACGTGACTTAGGGTCACGGGTTATGGAGTTTTCTTTCGGGTTTATGGATAAAAACGTGAGACTCAAATGGGTTTTTGATAAAAATGGATTAAATGATGAGTTTGGTATCCAGGTTTTTGTTTTTCTTGTTGGGTCGAGGCATAACCGAGAGCTATGCTCTCGGCTTGTGTCATTTTCGGATTATTTAGTCCTTATGGATTCTTGGTTGTTGATTGAGGATGTTGGATTATAGTTTTGGTTGTTGTTCTTGTGTAGCCGAGACCTAAGGGTCCGTTTGTTTGTTTTGTCGAGCTCGGATTGAGCCTAGCAAAGACCTACATGGTCTTGGGTTTGACCCTTGTGGTTCGCGGATTAGCCGAGACTCAAGAGGAGCCTCTTGACTCGGGTTTGGCTTGGTAAACCGACCCGAGGTCATACGCGGATTGATGTATTGATTTTATTATTCGTGGTGATGCTCTTGTTGCTATATTGTTGTTGTCGTTGTTGTTTTATTTGTGGCCAACGGAGTAATAAGGAGGCCGAGACCCTCGTGGTCTCGGCAATGGTTGATCCGGCATTAGTGTGACGGAGATAGGTTAGTTGGGTACCGTAGTCGGACCAGAAGCTTGTAGTTTGTTTGAGTGGTTTGGTTTGGATTTGTGACGGGGATTATCTTGAATTTTGATGATGGTATATTTGGACTTGTGAACTTTGAGCGACGTCGAGGTCACCTTGACTTTTTAGTCAATGGTTGATTTCGACAACCGCCTTGACATTTGGATTTGGACAATGGACCGAGAAGTGATGACTCGGACTTGTGACTTATATTTTATAACTCAAACATATTATAAAACTCGTAATAACTTATATATCGATATAAACATTCATTTATATATATATATATATATATATATATATATATATATACTAGACTTCAAAGCCCGCCCTATGGGCGGGCATGACTTATAATTCTCGTTGATATATGTTTGTAAACTGAGAAACAATGGTGAAACCAAATCCAGAGACCCAAAAAAACCATGTTGTATGCACTTAGAAAGTTTAGTNGCGCAGGCAAGTCCCATTGACATTGATGAGCCTGCGCAGGAGAGCCAATGGTCTGGGCCAAAGACGTTTGAAGATATGCCCTCAGAGCAGCTTATAGAGGAGTTGGGTTTGGCTGCTGCTCACCAGGCCGCCTTGGTCGCACAGCTGAGGGCCAGATATGCGAGTGATTGTAGTAGCAGTGCCCAAAAGGATGAAGAAATTGCGCTACTCAAGGCGCAGTTGGCTGAGGCGCGGGCTGAGGTGGAGTCAACTGACCTGTATGCCAGGAAGCTTGCGGAGGAGAAGATGTCCTTGCTTGCCCAAGTGAGCCAAGAGCGTGCTGCATTCAAAGACTACAAGGCCACTTGCTTTTGGGTATTGAAGTATATGGAGCAGAGCAAGAATGATCATTTCTCCCGTTTGGATGAGTTCCGCATTGCTGTGGAGGGCGCGCTTGAAAAGCAAGAGGCCAAGTTGCGTAAACTGAGCATCGAGTATGATGAGGAGCTGTACCCTCATCTGGTTTCCTCAGTTGCTGAGCGCAGGTAGCGTTTGATTCCTTTGCTTCCTTTGAATCCCATCGTCTTTTTCAAACTTGTAGCATTCAATTACTTTGAAATTATTGTTTATAATACAATGGGAATGGTATTTTATTCGTAGGTGGCTAATCAGCCATGGCCTGCGCCTTGCTGCCTTGAGTACCTTAGAGTCTCAAGAGGTGACTGAGTCCTTCGGGGATGTGGTTCAGTGCGCGTTGGCGCGTGGCAAGGCTGAGGCANGTCAGAGCCCCACTTTTACTCTTGAACTTTGTTTTCAATACTTGGGGTGAGAAACGTGCAAAATTTGTTTTATGTGGACTATTATCGCTTTTATTATCTCTAAACTTGCTATGTTTATGGAACTAGGATATTGCATCAACCTTAGTCACATAGTGAACCATCGCGTGTGGACTAGTCTTGGTTAGATGAATTACATCAACCCTAGTCACATAGTGAACCATCGCATGTGGACTTGATAAGGTTAAATGAAACAGCCATAGTGTGATCACCTATAGGACTTAATATATATATAATGGTTATTTGTGATATGCGGAAGTTATTTGTGAGGATTGGTTACCTATAGGCCCTATGAGTTTAAGGGTGCCCCTATAGGGCTTTGATGCACGGAAGTTACCCGTAAGGTCTAGTATAGCTAGCAAGCGTTTTGCGTATATGTCCACTTGATTTGATTATGAATATAAACCTATGATCTCACCAGCGAAAGCTGACTTTTAGCACGTTTTCTCAGGTAATTAAGTAATGATTTGGATGCTTGGATTTGAGCTTGGCTTGGCAATATGGTTTAAGGATCTACTTTTCTAAAAACTCTGATATGTATTGTGGACCTACTTTTATTTCTTTTGGGTCTTACTTTGGTGAATTTGGGATGAATGTAAACTTTAAAACCCTGTTTGGAAGTGTTTTTACTCATGTTTACTTTATCTCGTTCTTTTATGACTTGTGTTGGATACCAATCCCCGTAACACCTCGAAAGCTTGATGAGTCTTCCGCTGTACCAATTTTTGGGGGTGTTACAGATTGGTATCAGAGCCAAGGTTATAGAGAACTAGGTAATAAACACCTAAACTATAACCGAATTTTATTAGAAAACGATCCTCGACCAATGCCCGCCAGCCCGCCAAGCCGAAGCATCTTCGATTTATTGAGGTATTATGAGATAATGATTAGATATGAGATTTTGCGATGATTTGGGAATCTTGAGTATATTGATTATGTGATATGATGGCGTTTTGAGGAATTATATGGCTTATTTGTTTTATAAATGTTTTAGTAATGCGGTATTTGAAATCTTTCTTGAAAGTATATGATTGGGATCTTATGATGATTTTGATACGATATTTTGAGTTCGCGGTTTAGTTGTTTTGAAACACTTACACCTACCCTACGCCGTTGTCACGCTCGATGCTATTGAGAATATTCTTGTTGATCCCTTCAGCACAGCACAGATTACCATGGCTCTTGATGATCCCTACAGGATTGCCATGCATTCAGCTACTTCATCACCGACAATAGCTATTTCTACACCACCTGCTGCATCCACTTCTCAGGGACCCTCATCTTCTCTAGGGCTCCCTGGTACTTCGAGACAGCTTACTCTTCACCAGGCTTTAGCTCGAGTGGCTCCACGTTTCGCCCACCGAGCTATGGAACGCATGTCTGTGTGTCCTTCGCCACCACCCATGCATTTTGATGTTCACGCTCTTCTGTCAGATGCACCACCCGTATCATCACGTCGTCGCCCTAGGTCACCTACACCATCACCACACGATTCGCCTATGAGGAGACGTCGATTGATGGAGTACCCCTCCGAGGAGGAGGATGAGGATGACGATCCTCAGGAGGGTGATAAGGAGGATGATCCCCAGGAGGAGGACGATCCTCAGGAGGGTAGTGAGGAGGATGACCCTCAGGAGGAGGA
>LBNU01024897.1:92073-117128 GCA_014162995.1 Artemisia annua | reverse complement strand
AAACGTTCCCATGCCTCACCAAAGTTCTCATCAAAACGTTGTTGAAAATTGGTTATATCATTCTTAAGATTAGTCGTTTTAGACGGAGGAAAGAAATGATTAACGAATTTTGAGACGAGTTCTTCCCATGTATTGATAGAACGAGGGGGTTCTTTCTCGAGCCAAATCCTGGCTGCCCCCTCGAGTGAAAACAGGAATAACATCAACTTAATAGCATCGTGAGGAACATCCTTAAATTTCATGGTCGAGGTCAACTTATTGAACCATCGAATGTGCGCGTGAGGATCGCCCCTCTCAAAACCGTGAAATTGGTTTGATGTGACAAGTTGAATCAAACCGGTTTTAAGTTCAAAATTTTCGGAAAGTATTGGTGGTAAAACAATTGCATCTCCATATCCCTCGGTGGGACATTGGAGCAATTCTTGCATCGTACGTTGATCGGCCATCTCGGTGATGGGTGTTTCAACAAGAGTACGTAACTTGGGTACGTTAGCTCTTTTACGACGTCTATGATATTGTTGAGTCGGTATGGTCGGAGAATTAACGATTACTCTCGACCGTGAACGTGTAAACATACACTAAAACCAATCAAAGTAAAAAAATGAAAAAGGAAAATAAAATTTGTAAGAAAAAATCTTTTTGGTTTTTAAAATTTTTAAACAAAAATTGAAATCAAAATATTTTTGGGTTTTTATATAAAAGAAAACTTAAAAACACAATATTTTTATATTTTTCTTTTGTTTTGTTAATTTTTTTTGTGATCGATTCGTCACTCGAAATCGTTTCCTTCAAATCTACGCACAACAAAGGAGTTGGTTGTAGAATTAAAGTAATCCGAAAACGAATAATTTCACAATCTCTTTTCTTTTGCGTTCGAACTTATTTGGTTTACAACCGCCCTCCTTCAACGGAAGACCGAGGATGGTTTATTATATTTGTGGAGTTTGTTGAATACTTGGTGACAAGTATTCCTTTTTTTTTTTTTTTTTTTTTTTTTTTTTTTTAATTATTTTTTTTATACTTTTTATTTTTCAAAAAACAATTAACTTCCGAGGAAGGTTCTTCAAATCACAAAAACACAATCAAAAACGTCAAATTCGTTTCAAGCCTTCCCCGGCAGCGGCGCCATAATTGATGTGAGTATTTTGTAGTATATTTTTCCAAAGAATTATTTGTGAAAATAATTCTCGGGTCGTTTTCCGATGAGAGCTTGACGGCGAAATTGACGTATGAAAAGGTGTGTGTGTGAGAAGAATAGTGAATATATTTTTTGAGAATTTTGATTATACTACAATAGAAATGAATAATAAAGCACAATTAAGCACAAGGTACAAGTAAACAATGCACACAAAACAATTATACACAAAATGGAACGAAATGTAAACGCTAAGAACGTAATAAAAAGTGACTTTTAATGATAATGAGTCCTAAAAATTCAAACTAAATTTCTAAAAATCCTAAATATTCAAAAATAATTTTTGGAAAAAGAATTAGATTTATTTTTGTACTTTCTGATTTATTATGAATTAAAATTGATTTAAAATGATTTAAAAACTAAGAAAATAGAAAAGAAATAGTAAAACAACTCAATTAAATCTGATTTTTTTATGGAAATTCTAAAATATTATTCTAAAGATTCTGAGTTAAAAACTTTTTCAAAAATAAGCTNTTTTATTATCCTTTTAGGTTTTGGGGGTTTTGTTAGTTTGTATTTATTTAAGTAGATTACAAAGTCCATTGTAATATCCTTTAAGATTGTCACATGGATATGCCTTATTTATTGTTCATGCCCACTCACTGAATGATATATAGATTGTCTACATTGATACCTGTAAACATTGGAAAGTTGTGATACATGCATTTCGCCTACTTGGACCAAATGTAATGCGACTATAATGTAGTTTCATCCATACCTTTGAACACTAACATAACCCCTTGTAGTGTAATTAGTTATGTCTACCTTGCAGCCCTGTTTGGGATTACAATAAGATAACCAACGTTAGTACCTTGCTCACCTGTTTCGGATAACACTTAGACGACCAACGTGAGAACCTTGAAGCCCTATTTGGGATTACAACGATACCACATTGGAACCTTGAAAAGCTTTTGTTTGTCTTTGGCCACCAAAGACAGTACCTTGCAGCCCTGTTTGTGATAACAATACAGGACCAAATTATAGTATACTGGAGTCATCTACATTGGTATACCTGATGTGAGTATTTTGTAGTATATTTTTCCAAAGAATTATTTGTGAAAATAATTCTCGGGTCGTTTTCCGATGAGAGCTTGACGGCGAAATTGACGTATGAAAAGGTGTGTGTGTGAGATGAATAGTGAATATATTTTTGAGAATTTTGATTATACTACAATAGAAATGAATAATAAAGCACAATTAAGCACAAGGTACAAGTAAACAATGCACACAAAACAATTATACACAAAATGGAACGAAACGTAAACGCTAAGAACGTAATAAAAAGTGACTTTTAATGATAATGAGTCCTAAAAATTCAAACTAAATATCTAAAAATCCTAAATATTCAAAAATAATTTTTGGAAAAAGAATTAGATTTATTTTTGTATTTTTTGATTTATTATGAATTAAAATTGATTTAAAATGATTTAAAAACTAAGAAAATAGAAAAGAAATAGTAAAACAACTCAATTAAATCTGATTTTTTTATGGAAATTCTAACATATTATTCTAAAGATTCTGAGTTAAAAACTTTTTCAAAAATAAGCGAAAAAGTGCTTATTTGAGCTTAAAAACAGCTTATTCAAGTGCTTATTAATAAGCACTTGAATGAAAACTGTATGTTAAGGACTCAGAATGTTCCTTAAGCTCAAATGAACTCATTTCAAACCATTTTTAATCAAGCATTGCTCAAATTATTAGAAAACAGTGGAAAAGAATTTAATAAGCACTAATTATGAAGCAAATAAGCACTATAGTGTTCCCAAGATGAAAATGACTGACAATATGACAAAATGATTACACTAGGAACACAAATCAAGCAAAAATTCTAAGGCTACAAGCTAACAATTCAATGTACACCTAACTGCAACTATTAGCAAGCAACAGATATGGGACAAAGTTCAAGTCCAAGAATAAGCAGTGAAATAAGCTGTTGTTGCAAAACTATTAGGGGCAAAATGAACTCTACCAACCAGAGATTAAGAAAAACTCAAAATCCCTATGCTAATTTAACCAATTGAAGTCTAATTTTGATCAAGTTCAGCAATCAAAACTCAAGAGATATCTGACTAAAGGCAGTACATGCTAACTAGCTAATTTGCACAAGAACTTTCACTTTTTTCTCTTTTGATCTACTCTAATGATCTGTTTATGGAGTTGTAAGCTAAAGAGATACTAAATCTAGCACAAGTAACTGATTATGTATAACACTCAAGTATTATCCAACCATTTCCTTCTATCAGTTAACTATCATTGATCTACATGAGTTAATTTGACTTTCTGTGAAAAATATGCAAATTTTATGACTGATTTATCTTCTATTAACCTACTGAGAACTATAGATGCAATGATAACACAAATAACACCACAACTGCACCTAGTTAAGAGCAGATCCAAACACTCCTTTCAGTTACAATTGCACTATCAAAATGAAGACTAGCAATCAAAAGATAATTCCAGTAATCAAACTATATTCAATATCATCAAACTAACTCAGTTTTTTAACTAAACCAGCAATTCTATCACTATTTCTCATATTCAGAATGATGATCAAATTACACCTTAGTTCCACAGATCTATGTAAACTAGTTCAAACAGAGATCAAACAAACACAATCCAACACAAATACACTAACACATGATCACATAACATCAATGGAACAGTACACAACCATATAACACTATTCTACACAATTATGCAATTAATATCAAAAATTTAACTCAGTTTATGAAAACTTATGAACTGAGAAGGTAAATGAATTCCTTACAAAGCTGGATCTCAGCTCTCTGAGATCTTCAAAGCTTGCCTATCTCTTAAGGATAGGCTTCAAAAAAGCTGAATCACCAATGACTGTTGGTTTGACTTTCGTTGAACCCTTGATGAATTGAGCTTATATACTGTTTAACCTAAGTAAAACACTCACAGAAGCTAAAAAGCTAATGTGAGCTTATGAAACTAACAAATAGCTTGTTTGCAAGCTGAAATTGATTTTGACAAAACATTTTTTTTATTTTTTTCATTTTCTGTTTTTTATATTTTTTTATACTTTGTATATTTGAACAAATGAGATGAAATCACTTTGAAAAGATGAGATTAAGCTTATTGAGAAGCTAAACAACTGAAACAATAAGCTGGGAGCTTATGAAATTTAAAAGCTAAATTGTGAAAACTGAAAATTATGCTTCTATTAATTCTCAAATGGTTACAAATTACAAAGAAAGAAAACAAGAAACAAATTTGGCAGAACTTCGTTACACTAAAAACTACACACATCAAATGAGAAAAGAAGCCCTATTTATAGCATGAAGAGAGGTGTGAGGTCCTTTTGCCAAGCTGGCAATCCGTGCAACTTTGTGTTTCTTTTGTCATCCTTTCAACCGTTTGATCAAGTCCTACTAATATCCACCCTTAGATTAGGCTTCTGTGACGTGTGGTTGCCAATCATGAGCTGCCACGTATCATTCCTTTGCATATCTGTGCTTTCTCTGACATCTGACACATCTGAGCTTCTAGAAGCAAGCTTGAATTGACCTAGTTACCCTTAATTGTGGTAATTTTAGAGATTGGTCACGTGCATAGTGATTAGGGTTCATATGCCAGGGTTTGGGTGAATTTTGGGGGGCGTGAGTTATGAAAGGTAATATTTAATTACCTTTGACCGTTTGACTGTATGGTTGAGAGATTGGGCCGGGTTTCTCATTTGTGGATGTTGGGCTTTTGGTTAAATAAAGGATTATTGGGTTGGCAGATTTGGGTTTATGGATTGCTTTTAATAACTTGGACTAGGCTTTGTGTATTTATTAAAAACCAAGGACCATAAGTGTAGTAAATGTAATTCAAAGGACTAAGGCTGCCATTCTTCAAAACTTGATCCAAGGACTAATTTGGCAATCTTGGAAAGTAGGAGGACTAAATTTGACTTTTCTGCACATAGCTTTGACTTTGGAATCCCGGGCTTTGACCTTGTTGACTTTTCCCGTCTCGTGCTCGTTTTTGATCGTTTTGATGTGTTTCGAGTCCGTTTTTGCAAAATCCATTCCTGCACAATCATAAACACAAAAACACGTATATCTTTGGCATTTGTTAGCGTTTTCGGTCTTTTAGGTCTTAAAATGGTGAATAAACGATATGTGATTTAACACATATCAATACCTTCAAAAGATTTTTATTAGATTAACATCTTTATCAATCAAATTGACATACAATGTATTATTTTGCAGTGTACTTTATCCTTAGCTCCTCATCATCCGATTCTATTTCACTGTTTTATGATTCAAGTAATTCTGAGTCAAGCTCTGATGATAACCTAACCCAAATTCTTCAAAGGTGTGAGTTTCAAAAATATGATTCTACAACTTCTGAGAATCTGAACTATGATGATCCTCAAATTTCTGATGAAGTGATAGAAGTTGTTCCTTTACAAATCATATTACCTACTGAGCCTGCCCCAGCTAACAATCCTGGCCTACCTCTGCCTGTCCCTTTTGACCAAAGGATCCCAATTACACCAGCAAAGAAACGTAAAATTGAACAGGATATTGGTGAAGGCAGCAAAGGCAAAGGCAAGGCAAAGGCAAAAGGCAAGGTAAATGCAAAAGGCAAAGGCAAAGGGAAGGCAAAAACAACAGGCAAAGCCAAAGGGAAAGGCAAGGCAGTATGAAGATGTTGTATGTGTCCATCTTAATGAAGGTTAAGCTTTTGTAAAACTTGTTCTCTTTTGATGGTGGTTGTAAATATATCTTAGCTTTTTATGAATGTTGCTAATGTAGTAGACTTACATCGGTTAATGATCTCCTATGATGTATTTGACTCTTTTTAATGACTTAATGGTTCATGATTTACATATTTCTAGTTACAAATTCTGCAAAACATGACTTCCTTATGATAAATGTTGAATTCAGTCACAGTTAGAGTCATTTGTGCTAGAGTTGAGCATCCTTTGATATATAGTTTACATTATATAACATGTTTCTGCTATGGGGCTTGGTGACAAAGACAATTAAATCAAACATTCACAATCAACCATAAACAATGACTAGTAACTAAACCTCATATTTTCCATTCATAGAGGTAAAAAGGAGCAACCATTCCATACATCATACTTATAACCATATTAAAAACATACTAAAACAAAACAAACACCATAATCATTAAAAACTTATTTCCATTTCACTCCAACTGGTTCGAACCAGAGCTCTCTTCCATGCTTGCCTCCCTTTCCATCCTTTCCCTCCTTTCCCTCATCTCCTTCCTTTGTTTCAGTTGTCCAAAGATAATTTCAAGCTTCGTAATCCTTTCTCCCAAATTTAACCGTTCAATCAACCCGATACCATCATCAACTTTCTCCTCCACCACAGGGCGCGGCTGCTCCACCACAGTGCGGGGCTGCTCCACCACAGGGCGCGGCTGCTCCGCAACAGTTGCCTGCCCCACCACATTGTCCTCTTCCTCTTCATCTTCATCTTCATCTTCATCCTCATCTAAGCCCAAAACCTCATCCCAGTAATAGTCCTGTCTCCGGCACCAGCTGAGTATCACTTTCCTCATATACTCGTCCGCCTGCCTATAAGACCCATATATCAGTACGGGGTCATACCCGAATTCATTAAACACTGCATCCCACATCAAGGGGTTGTTTAAGATGAACTCGTATTCGTCAGCTTCACTTTTAAAACAACCATTTGCATCTGCCATTTTTAACTGTGTTTCTTTTCAAAGGGATTTGTGGGTGTGTGTGTGTTTGTGTGTGTTCCAGGGTATAGAAACGAGGTAATAAATAGGCTGAAAAGGTTGTTGGTTCCCAAGGAGAAAGGCGGGAAACAATGGGATGACGAAGGGACCAAATGCGCCAAACAAGAATATGAAATGACCCAAAAACCCTTTGACTTGTCAACTAACGTTGCAAAGCAACGTCCGTCAGCAAGAAAATGGGTAAAAGGACGATCGGCGTGAAAAAATGAAAGTTCAGGGACGTATTTGCCAAAAAAAAAATATATAAAGGACTGTCCAGGCAAAAGTCGACAACTTTAGGGACGAACGGTGTAATTTTGTCTTGTTTTTAAATAACAATTCACTTTTTGAATGTAACACCTATCAACCAACTAAATGGATCACTTTTGGTGCCGAAGTTGGTTATGGAGCGTTTGTGGAGAAATCACGCGCACCTCATGTGCGTGATATAAAATCCCACATGTGCGCCTCACGTACGTGCCAACATCAACTCATGTAACTTTCCTAACAGTACATCCTCCTTAAAAGGATTCTTGTCCTCAAGAGTGTAGATCAAAACTTGGGAACCTTTTACACAAATCTTCTAATAACTCCCAAGTGGCATCTTGTGGTCCACCATTTGCCCACTGAGTCAGTCCAGAAACCGTCACAACATTTCTTTTCTTCACAATATTTCTGTCTAGAATGGCCACAGGTTTTCCATCAATTAATCCTTTTTTGCCCATCTGTGGTAAAGTTGTTGGTTCCACTGACTTATGATCACCTTTGCACCTTTTCAGCTGAGAAACATGAAACACATATATTATGGATCTGAGCATAAGAAGGCAAGTTCAGCTTGTATGCCACTTGACCCACTTTGGCTATCACTTCAAAAGGCCCAAAATACTTTGGAGAGAACTTGTTATGCTTCCCTTGTCTTATCGAAACCTGTCTGTGAGGCTGCAGCTTAAGTAATACCCAATCACCAAGTCACCAACCTCAAACACTCTTTCTGTCCTGTTCTTATCTGCTTCCTGTTTCATCCTACTGTGCCTTTGAATACCTTTCCGAATCCAACATTTCCAGATGAATGCATCATTGAAATCATTGGTTGCCAATTTAATTTCAGCAAGCGAAAAACGTCTACACTGTTTATCAGGCAAAGAAGATAATGAACCCTTGTATGCGGATTGTTGATATAACAGTGACGAAGTCTTCTGCTCATCATCGCTTTCCTTAAGTTGTTTCTGTATATAATAAACCAAGATGTCCAATAAAGTAAAGATAAGTATAAGCACAGTGGAATAGTAAATGCTTCTTCAGTTATGGATTACAATCTGTAATGCAACAACAATATATCCTAGAATCTAAAGATGGGTTGTCTTGATCTCGAGTAAAATCAGTCCATCCAAATAGAAAATTATCATGTATTAGATTTCCTCAAATCTTAACACTTGTCTTATCAAATGGATGAAGTTTAACAGAGCATTAGATGAGATGAAATTAACAAAGTAATACAGAGAAACAAATTTCAAGTGAACAAGCAAAGCTTTTAAATAACATACTTGGTCAAGATTGGAAATATGAAAGCAAAATTATATCCCAATCCATTCAATGGACATCCACTTCAGTTTACCTGGAAGTCAATGTAGCAATTTATTATGATGTGTTGAGCTTGGATAAGAGATGAATGCTTCCAAGGCCATCTTTTCTACTCTGTTTGACCGATATTATCCCGAACACGCAAAACTCTATCTACCCACATAATGTGGTATTCTCAATCATCTTAGGTGTGCCACCCTTGTAGGGCCAGCCAGCTTTCTGTAATAAGAGCGTTAATCACACGCCCACGCAACCATAGCCATGATAACAAGAATTAAAAAAATTGAATAATGGGTCCGCAATATGATTCATTGATTATGTATTCGACATACATAAGGGATTACATCTATAATTATACAAATACAGACAGTAAATCTGACCTAGTGACCTAGACATGGACCGATAACTATGTATCCCTACTTGGTCCCAGTAAGCATGAGAAGCCTAACCGGGTTCAAAACGAGAGCCATCAAGTTCTGGGTCTTGTTTTGGGTTTCTTTCGGTTTGTTTCCGTCCAGGCTCGGTCTTGTTTTGAACTAAAGAGCACTTTTACACCTGATAGCCAACTTCTGGCGGACCAAGCTTCTGTATCTGGCTTTGTACCAAAGGGGAACCTATGGTGATTTTGCAGATGCCAATCACTTGACTGCCTGGTTTTTGAAAGCTGTAATCTCGTTTTGTTGCTTCATAAACTAGAAGGACCAAAGTTGACAGAATGAAACTTAATAACCGAAAGTTAGTTAAGTTAGTTAGGAAATGTAAATTCTGTATTTTAGTGAAAGGGTATGTCGAATGGACATGACTCTTTGTGAACAGGCACGATGGTTCGAACACAACCATTCGTGCAGTATATATAGATGTAAACATGTAACGTTAAAAGGTTAGATCGATAATAAAAGTTATTCAGTTTTAGTATTTGCAATTTCATATCGTATCTCAAACCGTTAGGGACCAACAATTGGCATCAAGAGCCATACGCTCGTTACACACTCGAAACCAGAAACCATTTAACGAGAACAAAAAGGAACCCAAAACAAAAACAGACGCTGGAACTTTGTTTCAGGAAGGAATACGCAACATATATACAGATATATTTGCCTGGATAACTAGAACGTAAGGGAAGGAAGTGCACGTCCATAACTTGCGTGGGAAATTGCAAAAGGAGGGCACCAAACGAAGTGGTACCCAAAGTTTTGTTGTGTTGGGGGTTTGCTGTACGCGGCATAGAAGAAAGAACAAAGAAGAAATCAGTGATTAGGGTTCATATGCCTGGGTTTGGGTGAATTTTGGGGGGCGTGAGTTATGAAAGGTAATATTTAATTACCTTTGACCGTTTGACTGTATGGTTGAGAGATTGGCCCGGGTTTCTCATTTGTGGATGTTGGGCTTTTGGTTAAATAAAGGATTATTGGGTTGGCAGATTTGGGTTTATGGATTGCTTTTAATAACTTGGACTAGGCTTTGTGTATTTATTAAAAACCAAGGACCATAAGTGTAGTAAATGTAATTCAAAGGACTAAGGCTGCCATTCTTCAAAACTTGATTCAAGGACTAATTTGGCAATCTTGGAAAGTAGGAGGACTAAATTTGACATTTCCGCACACAGCTTTGACTTTGGAATCCCGGGCTTTGACCTTGTTGACTTTTCCCGTCTCGTGCTCGTTTTTGATCGTTTTGATGTGTTTCGAGTCCGTTTTTGCAAAATCCATTCCTGCACAATCATAAACACAAAAACACGTATATCTAGGGCATTTGTTAGCGTTTTCGGTCTTTTAGGTCTTAAAATGGTGAATAAACGATATGTGATTTAACACATATCAAAATCCCCCAAACTAAGATATTGTCATGTCCTCACGCAATGGGATTCAATCACGCTTAAGAGATAAATAATTTCATAGCTCTTTTTACTTAACTTTGAAAGTAGCAAAATGTTCGAAAGAGATACGAAACCATTTATTCCCTTAAACACCCCGTTATTCCATTTTCATTATTCTACTATTTATTACACTTATTACTTTTGAACTTTTCACAACTTATTCGGGTGACGGTGTATCGACTTTCATTATCTTTCAATANTCACGCAATGGGATTCAATCACGCTTAAGAGATAAATAATTTCATAGCTCTTTTTACTTAACTTTGAAAGTAGCAAAATGTTCGAAAGAGATACGAAACCATTTATTCCCTTAAACACCCCGTTATTCCATTTTCATTATTCTACTATTTATTACACTTATTACTTTTGAACTTTTCACAACTTATTCGGGTGACGGTGTATCGACTTTCATTATCTTTCAATAACGTTTAGGGTCAAGGAGTAGAAACACGATTCATAGAAAAGTGACCAATAAGGATAAAATTCGTCGTCCTTGATTTTTTACAAGTTCCCAAACTAAGCTTAAAAACGAGATCACCGTTTACTTACAAATTAGATGCCAATACTACTTGATGAGTGTCTAAATACTCATCATTTCTACCACATTTAGACTGCAAAAACATCTGAAAACACACATAAATGCCTTAAAATACATAAAATATCTTTGGATTGTGTTTTTATGTGTTTCAGATACAAAAAGATTGAAAACTGATGAAAAACAGTCAAGTTTACAAAATTGACAGTTTCAGTCCCTGAAGTTTCACAAATTAGCAAAACTAGTCCCTGAAAGTTTAAAATGGAAGAAAAGTCAACTTTAGTCCATGGGATATCAAACATGTTTACTTTTAGTCCCTGGATGAAAGTTTTCTACAATTGATAATTTTTACCCCTCAAGTTTCAAAAATGGCAAATTTAGTCCCTGGGTATTTAAAAATGGAAATTTAACAAAATATACCCTTGTACTAGTCATAATTTGGCAAAATAGACCCTTTTGATTACTTTTGGGAAATTACAAGTTTAACCCTTCATGTTTCAGAAAATTACACAAAAGGTCCCTCAAGTTTCACAATTGACAATTTTGGTCCCTGGGGTGTTTTAAATTGGAAAAATAACATTTATGGTCCTTGGGTTATTCAACTTGGCAATATTGGTCCTTATAACTACTTTGGGAAAGTTACATAACAGGTCCCTAAACTTTCAGATATTTACAAATTTGGTCCTTGTTGTTTACTAAATACCAAATGGACCCTTTCTTATTATTAACCCAAAACACTATAAACCCAATACACCCCTTATATCTCCCTTGGCCCAAAAACAAATCCAGCCCAAAATTTAAACCAGGGTCAAACCCAGTCAAACCCGTCCACTGTTCACTCTCCCCCTTCCTTACCACTGAGTCACAAAACCAGGTGGTTTTACCACCACCTGGCCTTCCACCTCACTCCCCCAGCTGTTTAACAACTCTCCTCCACCTCTACAACCAAACAAGAACCATTAAACCCCTCTCAATCCCACACTCAACCTCAAACAGTTCATAATACTGTTTTGGCGCCAAAAGCATTTTAAACGGCTGAGATGTATTTTAGCCATCCAACGGCTTTGAAATGAAGTGGGATTTGACCAGTTGACTGCCAGGAACCCTCAAGGTCAATATATAACAAGAAAGAAGCAGTGGTGAAGATTAAGTAGTAGTAGTGTAGTTTAGCTTGTAAAAGTAGTTTAATTTTAAATTTCAGTTGCTTTCCTTAGTTCTAAAAGGTTGTAATCCGTAATTTAAGTGTAATCTAAACTTTGTTTAAGATCAATTTCAAGTTTTATAAGTTAAATTCCAAATTTACATTTTCAAGTGAAAATTTCATTTACTGTTATGTTGTTGAAAGTTGTTGTTTAAGTGATAATTTAAGTTCATATAAGCATTCTATAAGCTTTTTATCAGTTTCCTTAGCATTCTACTCAGTTTCTAGTTAATAATAAAAAATTATCAAAAATGTAAGTAAAATCAATGAAGATTCAAAAATCAGTGTGGAGGACAAAAGAAGCTTGGAGCAGGGTATGTTTTGGGAAGCCCTTTGGTTTAGAGCCTCTTGGGAGGCATTAGGTCATGTTTGTGGTCTTTGGTTCATTTCTCTGCTTGGACTTCATTTGTGAGCCATTTTACTTAAATTTTGCTTATTTACTATAGAAATGGTTAAGTACTGTTACTTCTATGTTTCTTGTCTTATTTTGAATTTATTAGTTTCAATATTGTTTAAAATCTAGTGTTTATTCATTAAAATCCTTTGTTGTTCACTTATCCATTTTCACTGTTATATGCTAGTTAGTCACTCTTGAGGTCTTTGTTGTTGAGAGTGGTGTCTAGGTGCTCAGTTTAGCTTGTTATGTCATAATAAGTGCTTATCTTTCAATATTATGGTTTAATTCAGTCACTTGCTTCATATTCACAAAAATAAGTGTTAATAAGGAGTGTTTGGATCAGTGGTTTTCTATACTGAGTAGTGTGCTTTTGTTGTTCTTATCTGTTGTAACATGTTTCTTTAGGTTCTGTTAGGTCTTTCAAACCAATAAATCCAGGTCTTCTTTGGTGAAAAGTCAAAATCACCATTAGATTCATATTAGTAGTTCACTGTTAAGATTTGAGTAGCTTAATCATACATATTAGTTCTATAATGGTTAAAGTAGCTTAATCTCATTTCATTGCAGCTTAATATAACATATTAAATCATTAGGAAGCAGTAGAATCTCAAGAAAGTCAAACATAGTTGTTTTCTATAAAAAGTCAAATTCCATAGAAATAAATTTTTGAATAAAATAAATAATTTCCTGTAGGGTTCAATATTAGGTTTCAAGTTTCATGCTTTTAGGCTATTAATATTTAGTTGCTCATCTTAATCAGTATATTTTTGTTTATTTTTATATCTATAGCTTAATGGCTTATTTGATGGCTTTTTCTTGGTACCTTTCCACAAAGTTGCCCTGTACACAGAATTAAGTACCATTTTCATAAGCTCATTATGAGCTTATTAGTGGGTCCCTCTCTGTGTTATTTGGCTTTTTGGAAAGTTCATCAACCCATCTTTAGGTTCCTGTGCTTATTTTCCAATTTCTAGCTTATTAGCTAGGGCTGCTAATGGCTTCTTCTTTGTCCCACTTCATTCAGTAACACTGAGTGATCAGTGTTTGAGCTTATTTCATAAGCTCATTAAGAGCTTGTGAGTGGGTCCCTCTGTGAGAATTTGGGTTCTTTGAGAAGCCCAGTGGCTATTCTTTCTATTCCTAGCTTGTACTTTACTTATTAGCTTATTATATAAGCTCTTATTGGCCTGCTAGTTGCCCTTGTGACCTGTTTGTTTATTCAGGTTCACTTGGATTGCTTATTTGTCCATTGTGGCTTATTAAGTAAGCTTGGCTTGTTGTTTTTGCTTATTCCTAGTATAAATTACTAGTTTCCATCTTATTTTGTTCTTGTGTCTCAGCTTTTAGTTTTTAATTTAGCTTTTAAGTTTTAAAATTTTCTTTTTTAACTTTTATAAGTTAACTGTGGAGCTAATAAGCTTCCATAGTGCTTATTTTTCACTTCTAAATTTTTTGTCTTTATTAAACTTTGTTATTTAAAGTAGTTTAATAGTTTTGTAAAAGAAAAACAACAAAAAGAAATAAAAAATAGAATAAGTGCTTATTTAGTCTTATTAGCTTAAGCCATTTGCTTATTTTTGTTAACAACATAGCTTTTTTATATTTTTCTTAAGTTTCTATCACCTTAGTGTATTTATAGAAAAAGTTTCAGATTTATCTTTGTTTATTTAGTATTTATAATAAATCAATAATAGTTTAAATAATTAATAAATAGTAATTAATTAATAATAAATACATAAATAGTGTAATAAATATATTTTCAGTTTCAGAAATTCTTTTATATTATTTTAGACTTTTCTAAATTTTTATTTTATTTTCTTAAGCTTTATTTTACATTTTCTAATTTTTAGGTAATTATTAAATAGTTAAAAATAGTTTTTAATTAATAACAATTAAATAAATAGTTTAATAATTAATTTTAATTTTCCAATAATTTTCTTAAGTCATTAGGATCACAAAAATATAATTTTCACATTTGTGGGATTTATATTGATCACTTTTCACTTTTTATACGTAGACGTTTATTTAAACGTAAACGTACACGTTTTAGGTTTTTAAGTTTTCTTAACTTTATAATAAGTTTCTATATTATAAATAAATATTTTATTTTTATTTAATTTGCATTTAAGTCGCTAAGACATGCAAATTCTTCTATAGTTAAAAATCGATCTTTTGTTTTGTACGTTTACGTTTATTTTAAACTAAACGTACGTTTTTAAGTTCTTTTACGTTTTTAAGTAACTTGATTTCCCGTGTTTGTTTTTATATAGTCCCTAGTGTAAAACACTCATAACCCCTTTTCTATTCGACATATTTTGATCTCGAATTCATTGTTATTCAGGATATCACATCTCTTTGGGACTTAAACGACCCGGGGATACACCAAACTCCTCAGGACTTCATTGTATTGTGTCTTGAACATTCAGGATTTTTATTACGATTAGCCATTCATAAGTTGTTAGTTTGTGTGATAAAACCTGACGGTTTTGGACCAATCACTACTCATCGTAGTTACTTGTGTAAAAACCCCTAGCTCCCATATCTTAATGTATCAAGAATTTTTAAATTAATTTGAGAAATGAATTGCTTCATATTTTCTCGTTCCAATATGAGTTAGTCCGATAAAGATACCAAGAATCCCAACGCTAAGTAGTTATCGATCTTCTCTTAAGAAAGTTTGCTCGAAAAATGAGGTCCACATCAAGGATATTGGATACATACAAAGACCTTGGAATACATCAAAAATAGATATAAGTTGGCGAGTACATTTCACGTGCACCTCATGCGCCCGATCTAGGATCATTCGCATGCACCTCATGCGCGACCAACTTTAGTCTTAACACTTAAGCACATAATCCATAAATCTCAACATAAATCCTTATTCTTTCTTTTGATTTTTCACTATTTCACTTTTTTGACTTTTCTTGATACTTTTTCTCATTTTTTCTTTCTTTTTCTTGCCTTAGTAACTTCTCAACTCCGAACCTTCATGGTTTCAATCCAAGACCTACCGCCTTTAGAAGTAGGATCCAAGTTCCGATCTCAATCCGAAATCTCAAAGCACCTTAGCTCTAATGAATACCGGGCTTTAAAGGGTAGCTCCGAAACCACATACGTACAACTCAATACAATGAATATACAATACAATACAACTCAATACGATGGCGTGTAACCTTGATATGTACCCAGTTTTTCAAGCAAAGATTCTCTTAAGAAGATAAAGAACTAAATTTCGTCAAAACCGAGACATCTTTAATTATTATACACAAGATATAAGGTGAAACAAGCTAATGGGAACAAAAGACCACAAGTACCTTCGATGAGCTTTAAAGAGAACCACTACTCCACGTAAGGCATCTAACTTCTAAATAAACACTATCATTTCTTGCTCTTCGCCTTTTTAACAAATCTCAAATAATGAGATCCGCGAATACTTAGCCGATAATCAAGCTACGCATATATAAAGTCAATTACGGAAACTTGCAAACTCTAATAAAAGAATTCGCGTTTTCTAGCTTCTTATGTAAAAGACTAGCGAAAGCTTTTAAGCTGCGCATGTATAAAGTAATGTACGGGAGCTGACAAAAGAGTAGCTCCTTGTGTACAAAACTAACACAAACTAATATGATCATCATTGGTTAAGGGAACAAGCTAGAGCTCAACACGCCCGATCAAGTCAAAATATTATTCCTACTCTCGCCAACAAAAAAGTCAACACGGTGTCAAAACACTTATTCGAACTTTATTCTATTTTTTTCACAACTTTTCAACATTTATTTTTTTCACAATTTTTCAAAATTTTCAATTTTTGATATTTTTGAGGAAAAACGAGGTTGCATGAGTAAACGACACAAATGAAAGTGCAAGTCAAATCAAATCGAAGATTGACCCCCCCAAACTAAAACGAAACATTGTCCTCAATGTTTGAAAAGGTAAGGGTAATCCTAACATAAGTCTAGGGCCGTTTATTAATTATGCCAAAGATACGTTAGTCGATAAGATTTAGGATATAATATGCGAAACTTCCAAAAGCATGAAGAATGAGACTCGAGTGATGATGAGATAGAAAACGAGCACGAGAGTCATCATTATTCGGGAAATTCCTGGACATAACACAACACAAACAACCACGAAACACAAAATAGGAAAGGTCGCCCCTCCTCACGTCACATTAGAAAATAGAAAAGAAAATAGAATAGAAAATAGAAAGGATAAGCATGGGTTGCCTCCCACGAAGCGCTTGTTTTTGGTCACCGAGTCACAAAGCTTGACTCGATCCCCGAATTCAATTGTCCTTAGGGAAAGTTTGGAGATCCGAAACTACCATGGGTGGTATATCCCCTCCGAAGTAATGTTTGAGACGATGACCGTTCACCTTAAAGTTGGGATCATCGGGTTGAGATAACTCGACAGTACCATAAGGGAACACATAAGTAATAGTGAACGGTCCAGACCAACGGGTTTTTAGCTTGCCCGAGAAAATCTTCAATCGAGAATTAAAAAGAAGGACTTGGTCTCCTACATTAAAATCACGATTCTTAATCTTTTCATCATGAATCCTCTTCGTTTTCTCTTTGTAGACTAAAGAATTCTCATAAGCTTTATCACACAATTCAACCAATTCATTTAATTGTATTTTACGATGATCACCCGCGGTCTTAAGGTCAAAATTAACATGTTTCAAAGCCCAATATGTTTTATGCTCTAACTCAATGGGTAAATGACAAGTCTTTCCGTAAACAAGCTTATATGGAGTACATCCGATTGGTGTTTTGTAAGCCGTTCGGAAAGCCCATAATGCATCATCCAACTTGTCAGACCAAGAAGCATGATTTCCATCAACGGTTCTTTCTAAAATCCTCTTAAGACCACGATTGGACACCTCAACTTGACCGCTCGTTTGCGGATGATACGCGGTACTAAGACGATGAGTAACTCCATATTTGGACATGAATTTAGCGAATTGATCATTACAAAAATGAGTACCACAATCAATTATGATAGCACGAGGTGTACCAAATCGGGAAAACAATTTTTTCAAGAACTTAACCACTACTCGGGCGTCATTTGTGGGGAGCGCCTTCGCTTCAACCCATTTAGACAAATAATCGACCGCCACAAGTATGTACTTATTCCCTCTCGAAGACGGGAATGGTCCCATAAAATCGATACCCCAGACATCAAAGATTTCAAAAACTTGAATAGCGTTTTGAGGCATCTCATCACGTTGTGAAATTTTTCCTTGTCGTTGGCACGAGTCACAAGACTTCACCAAGTCTTGTGCATCACGGTAAATCGTCGGCCAATAGAAGCCGGAGTCAAAAACTTTCCGAGTGGTGTAATTGGCACCATGATGTCCCCCCGTGGGTCCATTCCCCCGTGGGTCTATTGTGGCATGCCAAAAGAATTTCATTAGCTTCCGCGCCATGAACACACCGACGGATTACTTGGTCAGCACATGTTCTAAACAAGTAGGGGTCGTCCCAAAGATAATGTTTAACATCTTTGAAAAATTTCTTCTTTTGTTGAGACGACATCTGTAAAAACCCGAAATTTTCCAAGTTATTTATTTCCTGTAAGACCGAAAAGTTTATTATTTAATATGATATTCAGCATTTTCATTTAGTCTCACATTTAAACTTTTACTTTCATCTATACTGTAAAACAACGACGACTATTGTCAGATAAACGTATGACGAATTTTATTGAAACCGCACGCGTACCGACACCATGATAGTATGGCATAGTTCTAAATAATTAAATTCTGGGATTTAACAAAACACGAGACTCGTCTACTTCCTCTCGAGTGTTACAAAAATCAAAAGCATTCCCGCACCTCACATTTATTTAATCTAAGCCTCACTTCTATTAAACTTTCACCTTTTATTTGTACACACTTTAAAAACAAATATTACTAATACAAAAAAATAAAATAAAAATAAAAAGAGTAAACTACAAATCGTCCTTGTGTGACCTCACAAAAAAAAAAACCCTCTTTACTCATTGTATCAAATTGAGAAAGGAGATAAACTCCCATCTGCTCACCCTCTTCCTCTCTCATATCGAAATCACACAACCCTACATCTCTTCTTCCTCCTGCTGCGCTGCTCCCACCCAGACCTGAACTGACTCAATAACAATGAGGCGCCAAGATGTTAGTCCCTACCGCTCGCAGATCTGATCCTAATTGTCCAAGCCTTCAAAGTCAACACCACAAGATAAGGAATGACTAGATGGTGATGAAGCAATACTCTTTTTGGCTACCAATCCAACTGACTTCAAGAGAAGGAGGAATCAAAAACCCCCTTGTATTAACTCTATTTATACCACTCGATTCCCATGAGTTTTTCCACACATCCAACAACTTTCACCATCAAAATACTAGTAGCTTTTGAGAGAGAGATTTTTGAAGATTCGGAGGGTGTGTGGATTTGCTTGTGACGGATTCGGGTTCTTGAGCTCTAATTGATCTTCTTGTAATCGACCTCCTGTTTGTTGTAAGGTTTCCATGTCTTCTTGTTTATGTCCTCCTGAATTTGTTTCATTCGAAAACCTGTAAACATGTTCATTTTTTTTTATCACGCTATGGGTTAGTTAGTTGCTGATGTGTATTACCTCGTTAGTTCCGTTCGTTTTATAATTCGTCTTGTTATTGTTCATGTTTAAATGTTGTGTTTGTTGTTAATCGAACCTGTAACTATGTTTATGAAACCAGTTTTGTTGTATATTGATTTTGAGTAATTGATTTAGTTCATGGATAAATTTTGATGAAAACCTAAAAATAATGATAAGAATCTGGTGTTTAAATCCTTGTGTGGTGGCACATTTTGAACACGCCGAAGCTAATTTTGATATGGCCGAATGCGAGAGTTGTTGTTAGTTTTCCTTTGTTTGATTTTGGTTTTGGCCCTAGTCCGATTAGTAGATCGTTAGGCCTAGCCTTGTGGTGGTTTGTCGAGCCGTGGTTGGACCAAGAGAGACACCGATATGGTCTCGGTTCGCTATGTCGCTTGACACCATGACCCAAGGTGTCTAATTGCTTCGCTTCTATGTTCATGTATATATATATTTCGAGGTTGAATGTTAATTCGCGTAGTGGTTTTAGTTGTGGTCAAGACCGGTTAGGGGTTGCTCCCATGGCCTACACTCGAATAGTATTTGGGTGTGTCACCCCATTTATGGAGTCAAACCCAACTAGCTTACCATAACGCGAGACCACAAGGCCTCATCGTCGAGTTGTGTTGAACAAGTTACGAATCGGCTCAAAATTTAAATTGCTTATATCTTGGCTCAGTGCGTTATTAGCATATTTGGTGTTCCTTCTTTTTTTTCTTTCCTGTGTTGAATCAGAAACACGCTCGAGCCTCAAGCCCGAAAACCATTTATCAAATGGCAGAAGATTTCAAACTGGGCCGAAGCCCACATCACCATACTAAGTGTGCGTTTAAATTTCTGCTTCACTTCGGCTTATTACCTCGTGACTTAAACAATTTAACTCATTCCCGACTCCTCTATTTGCACGACCACGAACGACGGCATATTTTCCTACATATACAAAACATCCGACACAACTTCTCCCTTATATAAACACATAGCGAGATCAAATTATAAACTACCTAACATAGTTGTAAACGGATCCTAAAACTATACAAACTTTATAAGTACTTATATCACATATTAAAAATTTATAAATACTCGAAGTGATTTTTATGAAAAACCTACTAAAGATTTATTTATAAAACGGCTTTTACTTGAATAAGCATTTTGTCACTCAAAAATTTGTCACGAGAAATTAATATATGACATACCTTAATCCTACTAAACATATTCTATAAGCATATTACAAATTATACTAATACTCAAAGTTTAGCTTTCCACAATATTAAATGACTTACTCATACCCTATGGTAACTTATTTTATAACAAGCTATTATTTGTTTTGACACTTAGTCACCTCGTACTACTAAAATATATACGCGGGCTATGCCCAATTTTATAAAGATTTTACAAGTGCATTTTAAACATAAACGCTTTAAATGAAACCCTTACTTAAAAATATAAATTTTGCCCACTTTTATTTTTAGTTAATATCTTAGCTATCTACATAAATAAATGTATATCTTTAAACGACAATCTTATAATCCGAATTCGCCTACTATATTATACGTGATTAATTTTTCGTACATAGTCTTTCGGCTACTTTCGAACCAAGGACTTCTTCGTATTAATATTTTGTTACCTTACACCTTTATGCTTATACACTTCCGAGAGCCAATGTCTACCAAACTATTTTCAAACTTAAATGCTACCACCCAAGCAACCATAACATAAACACTTTGGAAACTTTTAAACTTATTTACGTTTCACCAAGTTTTAAACTAGAACTGCGAACTAAATTATGCCATACTAATCTAGGTCACGCGTCGGAGCTATCACCTACTATTTGACTCTATTGCATTTGAGACTACTACTACTGAGGTGAGTTCATAGTCCCACTTTTTACTATGTTTTAAATCCCGTGGGGAGATACATGCTACTAAACTGAACACAAGTATTTTTTTTTTCTGTATGCTATCCTGATTGATATTGCCTAAGTTACCACCCTTGCCAAAAGACCCTCATATCATGAACCTTAGTCACTTGCGAGTGAACGCGAATTTAGTGAATAGATCTATTTGGGGTTGACGTCCCCGTTTGAGCTAGCCGGATTGATAGTATTATACTAGCCGGATTGATAGCCAAATGCACTACTTTCGAATTAACTAGGAATATGGCAAACTCCTACGACGAGGGCATTTACCACTTCACATTTTGATGTGGATTATTATTATTATTACTACTTCCGATGTTAAGGTTTGCGTGTCATGAGGCTTAGTGCAATATAGTATAACGATGCTATTGATTTATTACTACTTGGCTTGTGTTCAAACTATTATAAATTAAACGCTATGAATTCACTCAACCTCGTGTTGACATTTTAGCATGTTTTATCTCAGGTAACTAAGAAGCATAATGGCACGGAGTGGACTTGGGCCTCTTTTGGATATCACCCAAAGCGTTATCATTCATTTTTAAATTTAAGACATTTTTAAGACAAAACCATGTGGAACCGTTGTTGTTACTCTGATTTGATATTTGATGAATGATAACAAATTTTCTCAAAACGTCTCTTTCGAGTCGTTTTCTATAATTATGTCTATGATTCTATGAAGTAATACTCCGAATAGACTTCCGCTGCTTTGCTACTATTTTCGGGGTGTTACAACATCCCTTTTCTTATGAAGTTCCCCGCATGGTAATTCGCAAAGTCGGCGAACCATGGGGTACTTGAGTCATTGTGTGAAATACTCCCAAGTGTCTCGAGAGGAAATGATTCATTGATTTCCTTTTTCTCGAGATCACTTTGATGGGGATTTTCGAGTCTAGACAAATGGTCGGCGGCTAGGTTCTCCGCTCCTTTTTTGTCTCGAATTTCAACATTAAATTCTTGAAGAAGGAGAACCCATCGCATCAGTCTTGGTTTAGCATCTTGTTTATTCATTAAGTACTTAAGGGCCGAATGATCCGTATACACTATGTACTTTTTCAAGAGAAGATATGGTCGGAAATTTTCAAAGGCATATATGACGGCTAACATTTCTTTTTCGGTAGTCGTGTAATGAGATTGAGCATCGTTCATTGTTTTGCTTGCATAGTGTATCGGTTGGAAATGCTTATTCTTTCGTTGCCCAAGGACCGCCCCGATAGCATAATCGCTAGCATCGCACATGAGCTCAAAAGGCAAGTCCCAATCGGGGGCAACTAAGATAGGAGCTTCCGTTAACTTCTTCTTTAGAATATTAAATGCATCAATGCACTCATTTGAGAAGATAAACGGAGCATCCTTTTCAAGAAGATGGGTCAAAGGTCGGGCTATCTTGGAAAAATCTTGAATAAAATGTCGGTAAAAGCCGGCATGACCGAGGAAACTTCGAATTCCCTTGACGGTCGTGGGATGAGGTAGCTTAGCGATCACATCGAATTTAGCTCTATCAACCTCAATCCCGGCCTTAGAGATCTTATGGCCAAGGACAATACCCTCTTTAACCATAAAGTGACATTTCTCCCAATTTAGAACCAAATTAGTTTGTTCGCATCGTTGGAGCATTTGTTCTAAATGGGAGAGACAAGACATAAAAGAATCACCATATACCGAAAAATCATCCATAAAGACTTCCATTGTTTTCTGAATCAAATCATGAAAAATTGCCATCATACACCTTTGGAACGTTCCAGGAGCATTGCATAAGTCGAATGGCATTCGTCGGTAAGCAAACGTTCCATAAAGGCACGTAAAAGTCGTTTTCTCTTGATCCTGGGGATCAATCGGTATTTGAAAATAGCCGGAAAAACCATCAAGAAAACAATAAAACTCATTTCCCGCAAGACGTTCGAGCATTTGATCCATAAAAGGAAGCGGGAAATGGTCTTTACGAGTCGCATCATTAAGTTTGCGGTAATCGATACACACTCTCCAACCGGTGACGAGACGTGTGGGGATTAACTCATTATCATCATTTTTTACCACGGTAATACCACCTTTCTTTGGAACACAATGGACCGGGCTAACCCATGGGATATCAGAAATGGGGTAAATCATCCTAGCGTCGAGTAATTTGAAAACCTCTTTTTTAATGACTTCATGTATTTTTGGGTTAACCCGTCGTTGTTGTTGGACGGAAGGTTTGTAATTATCTTCAAGTAAAATCTTGTGAGTACAAAAATGAGGGTCTATGCCCTTGATGTCGGAAATTTGCCAAGCGATGGCACTCTTATGCTTCTTAAGCACATCTAGAAGACGAATCTTCTCCTCATCTTGAAGGAATTTAGAAATGATAACGGGAAATTTGTCGGTTCCTTCTAAGAAAGCGTACTCAAGATGAGGAGGTAATTCTTTAAGTTCGGGCTCGGGAGGTTTTTCATTTGTCGGTTCGGCTTCTTTGACTTCTTCAACACAAAGGTCCTTCGGAGGGAGAGGAGAAAAAGGATCTTCATTTAAAAGTTGTTCAAGCAAAAGAATATCTCCCTCCGGATCATAATAAGAATTATCAACATCCGGTGTGTCGATGGCAAGAAAAGCATTGACATCTTCCAACAAGAAATCGCTTCCCTCAAACGGAGTGAAGGAAGGGGAAGAGTCAGCAACAATAGGTTGAGAAGAAGGAGAATTATCATCGGGAAGAGAAGAGGAAGAATTATTAGTAGAAGAAGAATCACTAGTGGGATTGCCACTTGAAACGTCATGAGAAAAACCAAGAAGCTCTTGAGAATACTCCTCCGAAACTTCATCAATAACATCAATTCGGTTAACGGACATGCAATCATCGGTAGAGGAGTATCTCGACGTTTGATCCAAGTTAAACGTGACGGCTTCATTACCATTTCGCAAAGTAATCTCCTCATCATAAACATCAATCAAAGCACGACCCGTCCTTAGGAAACCTCTACCAAGAATAAGAGGAACCCTTGGATCGGGTTCAAAATCGACAATCACAAAATCGGCGGGGAAATGAAATTTTCCAACATTAACAATGACATCCTCGGCTATTCCAATGGGATGAGACGTAGATCAATCGGCGAGCTCGAGGGTCATGCACGTGGGAGTAGGATCGGGAAGAGATAATTTCTTCCACATCGACTTAGGCATAAGGTTAATGCTAGCACCCAAATCGGCTAAGGCGAAGCATTGAACCATCCCCGGAAAATTACACGGAATCAAGAACTTGCCGGGATCTCCAAGCTTTTCGGGAAACTTCTTGAGGAGAACCGCCGAACAATTTTCATTCAAAGGTGTTTTTGCCATTTCAAATAATTTCTCTTTATTATTCAACAAATTTTTGATAATCGACGCAAATTTTGGCATCAAAGCAACGGCATCCGCGAGACTCAAATCAAATCGAAGATCTTGAAAGATTTTATAAAATTTTTCCTTTTGGTAGTTCATTGACTCACGGTGCTTTTGATCATTTAAACGCGAAGGATAAGGAAGTTTAGTTTTAATTGATTCATCTTGTTCAAAAGTAACTTTTTCCTTTCCTTTAGACATATTTTCTTTTGAAGGTTGGACAACCGGAGGTTGGATGTTTACGGTCCTTCCGTTATTAGTAGGAAGTTCCGTATCCTTGTCGCCTCGGTCTCACGGTCGACTACCTTAGGAGGAAGAAAAGACGAGGTAGTCGGATCCGTGGGTCCATCGTATGAAACACCACTTCGAGTTGTGATTGCTTTCAAATCACCCCTCGGGTTAGCAATAGTATTACTCGGAAGAGAACTAGACCTTGACGGTCGATTCATTAGGAGAAAACTACTCATCATTTGCTTAAGCTCATTCGTTTGTCGAGTCATGGTCGTGTCGATCTCTTTCTTAAATTCAACCCTCATGTTGTTGATTTGATTTTGCATAGCTCGCATGTTAACATCGTTAGATTTCATATAATTTGAAAGCTCGGGAGAAGGTTGAACTTGTTGTGGTGGAGGGTGATAAACTTGTTGTGGTGGAGG